>JAUZNC010004218.1:0-36997 GCA_034780395.1 Vannuccia rotundouncinata | reverse complement strand
AATATAAATATAAATATAAATATAAATATAAATATAAATATAAATATAAATATAAATATAAATATAAATATAAATATGAATATGAATTTTATTATTATACTTCATCTTAATAAAGAAATATTAGAAATTTTCAAAGACATTCAACTATTTTTAAATATACGAATTGCTATCAGTATATATTATAAATAAATGATTTTTAATTTTTTTAGAGTTTTTAAAAAATGAAAACTTTAATTGCTTTTATATAAAAATGATCTGAAAACAATATTCTTTTTCTGTTGTCAAATAAAATTTTGTTATTCTAAATAAAATAACAAAATAATCCAAAAATGTATTATTTATTACTTCAACAATTTGAAAATGAATTACATTAATTGATTAGCATAAGATTAAAAACTACATCGGACAGTTCCATTTAAAAGAATCAACAGTTTTAGAAAAGATGCGTATATAATTCTGTCTTGACTTTATTTCGTGTACGAATTATCGTTTCCAACAAAAAGGATGGGCCATATTTTTCCGATCAATTTATACGGTCTTGAGTTTTGACATGTCTTGGCTTGATGAATAATGACAAGCTATAATAAAAGGCATATACCGAAAATCCCCTGCAGTAGGTATATATAGCGCTGTATTCCATCAATGCCCGTGTACCAAGCATTTAATACTGTCGCCGGGCGATTAGACGCAGCGTTCCTCGCTTTGGCCTCCTCTTCTGCACTTCCAGATAATTATTCCAAATCATGTCCACTTAGTGAAGATCTTTTCCAGAGCCTTGTTCGATAATCCCCCTTTCAGAGAGAACCATCCTTTCTGATGGACGTTTCAGATTTAAAATGAGGGATTTTAAACTTGCAGTTTAATTGTGAATCCATTTAGACTTCCATTCGTATAGTTTGATACTTCTATCCTTAACACGGAAAAAGTTTTGATTTTTGAGGCTGCATAATATGTTAGTAGCAATGAATAAAGTGTGGTCACCCAATACTCAGATTTAATAACAATCCATAAACCGGTCATTTATAGGAACGTTTCATAGACGACAGTTGTTCCAAAATATTCAATGCTTATCAACCGATGATGGCGTCAATTACGCAAAATCTTGTAGCTGGTACTAGACCACATACTTCATATTTCTAACATAAAAGTGTTCTCGCAAAAGGTTTTGATTACAAGGCTGGCTCATATCATTAGTAAAATAACATCTTCAAGTCAGCTGTTTTGGAACTTTTAATAAATAAGGTGCCAGATATACAGTGTACCATCAAGTTTCAAGGACTCAAAGTGCCGATGCATATACATGAGCCAGGTATTGGATAGACAAGTGACCCATAACTTTCTAATTAAGTACATCGTACATTAACAGCTGCTGTTTTTAAAAATATATTAGATATTTGACCTCCAGATATAAACTATTTTCCGAAAAAATAGTTTTTCTAAAAATTTAATTCTATAATTTTCAAATCGCTATATTTTTGTCAATTTTAAAGATAGAAACATAAATATTTTTTCTTATTTTAAAGCCAAAACTTGTAGAACATGAAGAAAGGCATAACTTAAAATTTTAATTTGAAGCTAAGTCCGGTCTTTTCCCTGCATTATCCTATTTGTTTCTAACATCGTAATTGTTGAACCTTATAATAACAAACATTTTATAATAAATGGAAAAACAACAATTATAAAAGTGCCGACTTTTAAAAACATTGTAATTTATTTACTCTCTTTATAAGTAAATCCTTCAGATTACGGCTAAATGTCATCCAAACGTGCCACTGTACTTGTAGAAAAATGCTCTCCCTAATGACCCAGTTATTATTTGCTAGGAAACAGATCGTTTGCCTTCTAATCAGTGTCATTCACATGGGCTCTGGAAGCACTTAACCACAGGGCAGCATGTGGCGTTCATGTCGTAAGTGAGCAAAATTAAACTTTAGTCTCCATATATTTAGATGGCCACTATAAATAGTTTATTACACGTATAATAAATACATCTTATATTATATAGGCACAACAATGCCTAAAATTACACATACATAAATACGTCCATTTATTCGAAATATATGCTTTGATTTTGTTTACCTAATTATGTTGTGTTATGAGGCCTATATAGGCTGTTTCTATAGGTGTCATTTATTTAATATTCGCTGCATGAAAAATGTACGTTAATGTTTCGTAGTCTCTTCTGAGATCCTAGGCGCAGTTATCGTTGGCACTTTTTCTTCCTTTGCCAATAATAATTGCGTTCATATAATGAAAACAGTCTTCGCTTCGCTTTCATTACTGTAATTAACTTTGGGGGAGCATTACATTTTTTGATGTCAGGCTAATGAACAGCTGTTTGAGAATTCAGTTGGCGCATATATAAATAGTTGTATGTATTATGTGTAAAGTTCGTGTTTGAAAACTTCGCCTGATATTATATTCAATTTCACGTACAAAGAAGTCGGGTTTTATAGAATATGACTATATACCACGCGGTTGTAAAATAATTTTGTTTCTTTCTGAACAACGTAAACTGCATCACGAATTATCGCATGCACAGTCGAAGAGTACATTTATACACTTAGAAGTATGCGATGAAGTTGTGCAACCATAAGTTGTAATGCAAATTGTCAAATCAAATCTCTTCCATTTGGAAAAAATATTATTCACTTTAATCCTAGATTTTGTACTTTAATAAACTATAAATATATGGATTTAAAGATTAATTATTAACTATTTAATATATAAGGAGCCTCCCCACGAATGTACGCAGTATATAGTTGAATAGCTATTTCAATATTCAAAATGAATTCCATCCTTAATGATTTTTTATGTATTTGCAATTATACATTTCTTTGCAGACATCAAACCAACTATCTTGCTCTTCTTACAAAGAATCCTGGATGAAAGTCGATGGATATCCCTCAAGTAAGTTTATGCAACGATAATAATTTGTTGTCTTTACTCAAAACATCAAAAGTTGTAATTTAATTAATTCTATTTTATCAAATTAAAAAAATACTAAGTGCTTAATTAATCTAAAGGATAGTTTTTCAAATAAAAAAAAACACCTGTACTACAGCAGACCTTTATCAAGTCGCCAAAGAGCCGCTCTCCTCTCGCGTATTTTTTTAGAATCTATTATTCCTACTTTTAAAATATTATTTTCTTAAGACCATTAATTTTCAAATAAATTACACAAAAATGATTCGATAATTAATAGTTCAGAGCGCTTTACATTAACGAGATAATTACTTTTAAAACATACAAATTTTTCTTTCTTTGACTGAAAAGAAAGTAGGTACAATCTACTACAAAGCATCCAATCTACAAATTTGGTATTATATCTTAATATCTGTATTTAAATTAGATAAAAACAAAAAAAAACATATATAGTATAACAAATACTACAATATTCTTTTTGAAATAAAATTTTAGATTCTACAATTTTCATTTATTTCTTCCAATTACAGACAAAGAAATGTGCGGTCTGGACTCAACGCTAAACAACGTATCTTCTCTGGACCATCTTTCTCTTATTGTTAATCGTATCAATACATCAGAGGCTGGCAATGTCCAGCACCACTGTGGAACTGAATGATGACTTCACAGCAAAAACGCAGCTAAAACTCTCGCACAGCCCATATTATAACTCACACGTGTACATACAACTAATATTTAAATCATACAGTGGCCATATTTTTTCTTTAAACTCTCTTTGTCCTATTTTCTACTCTCTACACATTTAAATCATTGTTAATTAAAACTGAAAATCACACGAAAAAACGAATGATATGCATTTCATTTATAAACAAAGTTATTCTGCGAAGTATTCTTATCTTATCCGAAGCTTTTGTTTCTGCTTTTATTACTCATAGTTCCGATCGAACAGTAAACTTGTGTACATTTATGAACAGTGAATTAGAAATTGTACATGACCTCACAATCTGTATAACTCATTTCGCTTTTAATTTAATCCTTGGACATTCGTGGTATGATCTTTTCACTGTACATATATTATGAAGAGATTTTTGATTTCTGAATAATGATTTCATACTCAAGCTTTGTTTAGCTTGTCAGATCTGCCAAACCTTACTTGCCGTTTGTTTAACATGTAGTTATTTTCGCATTTATATATATTGAATTATATTATGTACTTGTTATTAATAAAATAATATTTCTTAATGAAATGTATTTTCATACAATGCCATACGTAAAATTAAAATTTAGCAATACTAAATTAAAAAAAACTGTTTTATACAAATATTCTCTAGAATTAATAATAAAAAAAGGATAAATACTTAAAAATTAATATTTAAAATAAAGAAATATTTAAAAAAATAGTTTCATCATAAATATATAGTAGTATATTATTATATATATATCAATTGAATATTTCAGAATTAAAAAGTGATTCTAATAAACATGCAAACTGGTTAAGAGGCGTCATATATTCGAATTATCTTGAATAAAAAAAGGTGTTAAATGGCACAATTAATAATTTTAAATAAATCAAAAGACTTCTAATATCTTTGAAAAGAGGTGATCATAATTCTTTTACCAATTAATGATTTTAATATTTACCCCATCCTTAATTTACATTTTTCCATCACTATTGATGAGATTTACCAAAAATATAATCGTTCAGAAAAAAAGACAGTTGTATATTAACTCTAACAGACAAAACTGAAGCAAGTTTTAAAATTGCAAGAAGCTCTTTTACATGTTTGAAGATGAATAACGCATATCCAACTAAAATATAGAATAGAATATAACTATCTGACATGACAGAGTTTGTCAGTGAGGGAAATAAATTTAATTAAAAACACTCACTATATAAACTAACCGTAATAAAATAAAAAGAAATACAATTACCAAAAGTTTCCAAGTTAGCCAGACATAAAAAATAGAAATTTTTATAAAGAACTCAGAATAAAGCACCTCTTACAAATAAATCTCAATAAATTAGAAGTAAATACTTTTTTAAATTTTGTATAAAGACGAAACTCTAGACTTCTAGAAATTCAATTGTTTTACTTTTAGTTTGTAGATCTGTAATTTTATGCAGAGAGCGTTTTTATTTAAATTATATTTCAACTTACAATTTAAATTTAAACATAATTTAAAATGGATTAATTATTAGAATAGTTTTATATATGGTACAAAACATATACAAAAATACGAAATATACAAAATTAAAGCAACATTAACAAATAATTTTTTAACTGTCTGTAACATTAAATTAAAACATATAAGATAAAGAATAAAGAAAAAAAGTCAATTACATTAAAAAGATCAATTAAACACAGAACAAAATATTTAAAGCAAAACATAACATCACTCAATTAGTGACGCATAATTATAAACATGAAATATCATCAAACACTTTTATTTTATGTTATTTGAAATGGACACTCATAATTTTCGGATGTATATCTCAAGATCTGTTTGACTCGGACTCTTGATAAAAAATCTTTTTTTTAAACTTGATTTTTCTGTCTGTTCATCGACAAATAATTGTTTACAAGCACAACATTGTGCAGTTGAAAGTGCCGACACTTGACATACATATGTGACGAAGTTCCAAATCATTAAATCACAATTATGCACAGAAAAAAGGGGAGATATATTTACAAGATTGATTGAATGCAAACTCAGCACTCCATAGTACGGCTTCTTCCCATTTGCTGCCACTTCATAGACTTCTCCTGCCGCCCCATTTCTTTCGGCAACGGTCCACAGCACTGGGAACAATGACGACCTCTCCCCTCTTTTCCACCGTCAGCCGTGCAGGCGGCTGGACAAAGCTCCCGGTGTAAGAGGTCGTTGAGTTTATTCTCAGGAAAGACACGCAGGAGCAGAGAGGCTAGAAGGCTGTGCAACAGACGACGATTGAGACGACGCAATTGGATCATGTTGAAGAGTCTTTGAACACCGAAATGTGTTGTCTCACTGCCCAGATACTGACTGAGTTCTTCTGTGTTGCCGAATAAAGAGAACATGTCTTAACTAAAGGTGTTCTGTGATATAGAAGAAGTGTCTAATACACAAATATATTTAAACACTTTTGGTAAAAAAAGGTTTTGAGTCATTCAGTGTCTTTCAATGAGTCTTTCAGTGACCGAAAAGAATATTCGTATAAATTGATTTATTAATGAAATAGTCATAAACAACTTTTAGTAAAAACGGTTGTAGTCATTTCTTTTTGAATTATTTTGTACAAACCATAAGAACAAATATCCCTAAAGTAAAAAGATAAATTTGTAGTTTTCAAACATTCAAAGATAATTTTTTGAACAGACTTTACTTTAGATTGCTCAAGAAAACCCGAAGCTATTGATAGAGTTATTAAAACATAGCTCAGAATTCGGACGCACCCGATATACTCCCCAGCATCATTGTCCTACACAGAACGCGTGTTCGCATTTTGGTGGCGGGGTCCCGATCCTTCAGGGTCGCTTTGTTGGATTGTTGACCATTGGTGCTGGTTGCTGTCGCCTGGGTTCTGGGACGACCTTTGGGCCAACAGTAGTGGATGAACCAGCTCGCCAGGACGGACATTTGAGCCGCTGAAGTGAGATAATAGGCCTGGAACAAAGAATAGACGAATCTAAAGAAAACGAGAAAAAGTGTATTCAAGATTACAATATTGAAGAGAAATTCAAAGAAATTCGCTTGATTGGGTTTTAATTTTTAAAGTTTTATGAACCTAATTTGAAGAATATGTTTATGTTTATAATCTCAGAATATAATCATTGTGCCTTTCTTTATTAATCTGTGAATTACGCCAACTGTAAACGTCAATTTATAGCACTGAGAAGGTCCTCATCTTATTGTCATTAGGCATTGAAAATAGACCAAGCACTTCAAATATAAAAATAACGGAAACATTCAATAAAAGTAAAACATATACAAGTGAATCTCTGCAAATATTAACCGCACTAACTACAATAAATATGATTCAAATGATACAAGAGGCTCTGAATAGTCGTTATCAATGAATCATTATACATAGCAATTTATCTATTCTAGTTTGACGCCTAATTATATTAATACAGAGTATTCTTAATTTACAAATACTGTAGGTTACCATTATAATTATTATCGGCCTCTCTATTAAACTCCTCGATAATAAATACTTATAATATAATTGATTTTTTCAACAATTGTCTCACAGTACTTTAAAAATACCATCACAAATGTATTCCACAGTCACTGGATTAGTTAAACAATCTCCAAACACCTTATATAGTCACCTTTTCGAGAATGTATTTGTTTACACGCGTACCGAAGAAGGCTTGTACTATTCGATGAAGTATGCCAATGAGTCCTCGACGTATAATTTGATTCCGCTTACGAAGATCAAACAGCTCCTCCATGAGAAGAAACAAAATTCTTAATGGGATAATCTCAAAGTCTTCCGCCTGTGTCGACAAATTGAGGCTGCTGTTTCCCGATGTCGATTGATGTGGTTTGGAAGGGATTGCGTTGCCGCCGTCCACTGACAATTGTAGATGATTGTTGAGCCCGGGTAAGTTGGATCGTCGGGTTGTGATTGAAGAGGAGAGAAAGCGACTGACGCCTTCAATCAAATGATTGGGAACTGCAGCCATTGAGTTGACTGCAGTGCGTAGACTGCTCACCTATTGAATTATAACTTATTGCGTGGTATATTGCTTGTATAGGTATATTACAGTAGTAGAAAATGTTAACCATTTCTTTTTAGTAAATTAAAAATATTGATAATGAAAAAAAATGAATAGCAAACAAAAATGAAGGTATAGAAATAACAAATTATTACCCCTTTGGACGGTAATTTTGGTTTTTCCCAGTTTACTGGTTGAAGAAAATCCATAAACATATCCCTCAGTGGTTTCATAAGAATGGTACCGTCCAACAATTTCTGAAATAATTTTTTAAATTTTAAAAAATATTAAAAAATATTAAATATTTTATATTTTTAGGAAAAATTTTAGAGAATTCTTTCGAAAAAATTTTATACTACAATATATAAATATAAAAAACTATTATTACTTGCAAGTAGTCACTAAGTTCTTCAACGCGTTGTTGCGCAAAGGTCTGATTCATGAACTGTGGCGACTTTTTCGGTGGGAAATTAACTCCGGGCAGTTTACCAAACTGTCAATTCAAAGGTTAAATACAAATATAAATGAAAAAGAAATTAGCAAAACTTTAGAAAATCAAATTATTTGAATTATTCTGAATATATTCAATTATTCACACTTAAATATCAAGGTCAAATTACTGTCACTGAAACTTTCTAATATCGATTAATCTATTGTTATCAATTCAATAATTCAACTTCATTAATTACTTTTGAAAAGATATTTAATAATTCCTCAAGATAATATTATATATTACAGGATTTGTCACATACACTAGAATACTATTTTTAATTAAAACTTAAAATGACTTGACTCAAATTGATTGGTCACCTGGTCCACAATCAGGTTATTGAAGTCATCAAACTGTAAAAATCGTCGTCGAGTGGTCCAGGTGTGGAGAGCACCGCTGGGCGATTGTCTTGTGACGATAATCGTGTAGACAGCAACCGAGTCTGTCTGGATCTCTTAAATAAGAACACAAGAAAAAACACTGCAGATCCTTACAATCAAAGGTCATTCAGAGGACGCGTTTCAGAGGCGGAGCACATACACAATTTTCCCCAATTTATAACTATTCGAATTAACAATATAACAATACAAATTAAGAATATTACTTTATGATAGTGTATTTGTTGCGATTATATGATAAAGTAAGTCATTACCTGCACCGGTAACCTTGGCAGCGATAAGTTTGTCACTATTAATTGGTGAGGTTGAAGACTATCGTTGAAATAAAATATTGATTTTAGATTAAAAAGATGTACAATGAATGTAAAATGAATGAACAAAAAATAGCAATTAAATTCGATTAAAAACATAGGCAGGTCTAAAATTATAGTTTTTAACACCTGGTAAAACCTTCACCGATTGATAACTATAAAACTTACAGTTGTGGGTTTGGAAAATAAATCTGAAGAACATTTAGGGAAAGAAGTTGTGCATATTAAGATTATAGAATTTAAAATATTCAAATTTATTTTAATGACATTACAAAATTGAAATGGTAAAAAAAGAGTATAAAACCGCATATTACTGATAAAATAGTTAACACAATATACAAATAGGAGATTTGAATAGATTTTTTCATTAAAATTGTATCCATATGATCAAAAATATGCAAATATGCCTAATCGAATATAATCATAAATAAAATAGAATTTGAAAAGATAAAACTTTTATAATTATGAGTTATCACCGCTTTTTGGTGGAAATATTTTCTACTTTATTTTATAAGTCGAAGAAATACCAAATCAAGTAACTTTTTTTTATAAATGTGATATCAGAGTACAGATTTCTGTCACAGGGTAATTTTATTCTGAAACTGGTTTTACTTTACCCCCCAAAGACATTGAAGTAATAGACAGTTTCAGAGGCAGGTGAAACACCAGCCACATTTATAGAGATGAAATTAAATATAAAAACTAATTTGTTTGATATTTAAATGATATGAAAAAATAAAAATTTATTCAACTATTGTTTTTATGCAGAACTCTTCATAATTAGAAACATGAATGGCAACCGATGGTATAAACTGTCGTTTCACCTTTGTCGGAAAGTCCAATGTGATCCTCAACACGATCCCGAAGCAGATCTAGTTCTGTCAGAGTGTGCAGATAGAAAGAAGACCTCTTAAAGGCACCGAAACATCGGTCTTCCGACAAAAGCTTCAGCATCTATAAATTGCAACGAATATTTCACTGCAAATGTCAAGCGATGTCATCAATAATCAATTTGTATTGTTTGAATTTAAATTTGTTTCTTAATTAGTCATCTTTAAACAAATTTGAGACGCTTAAAGAATAACAGTGTAGTAATTAGAAATAATAAATGATTACTGTTATAAAATTAATAATTATAGTTCTACCGTCTGTTCGAAGAGAACAAATAAACGTGGTGATAATTGATTCGACTTGATGAATGTCGAAGCTTTTGCCAACTGTGATTGGTCAATTCTCCTGTCTTCACTCGATCGATAGACCATGTCAGAGTAAAGGGTCTGTGCGATCGCGGATAGTTCTGCGGGCGGCCAAATTGGAGGAACTCTGGAAGCAGTGGTTCTGAAGGCCTTTAACAATATTAAGATATCGTAAATTATGCTACTGATAGAAGTTACGAGTAGTATGAAAAATATTATTTATAGTTTGTAAAAGCCACTGAAAATTAAATTAAATAAAAATTGATCAGATTAGTATGTTAAATAATTGATCAAATACAGAAAAATAAATTCACAGAAATTTCTATACACATAAATTAAAATTTAGAAATGACTAAAAACAATTTAAACTTTGTTAAAAGTATAAAATTATGTATCTTTTGTAATTGTAATTTTAAAATAATAAAATAATTACACTAAAAACAAAACAAAAATATTATCAATGTTCCACACATTTTAAGATAAGATTTAGAAAACAAAAGTTTATGTTAAAAAAACTTATTGTAGTAGTATATCTAAGTACAACATTTTAATAAATCTTATAAATATTAATTTTTTTTCAAAATAAGTAAAATTTAATGAATTGAAAAAATCCGTGATAAAATTTATTTCTGATGTCTGTATACGTTTTTGGAATAATTATGAAAATATTCATTATATTTTTTAATTAAAAAGTTCTAAACAAGTTACTCTTCATTATACAATGTAATTATACAGTAGAATATAATTTACAGTAATAGTAAACCAAAAAAAGAATATATTAATTATAGGCCATTCATGAACTCTAAATGCAAATATTGAATATATCAGAACCATGCTCTAAATCATTGGAAATGAATGTCTTTGATCATAAGGAACTGTTCTTTTCTCAGAGATTAAGTATCGAACAAGCACACACGACCAGTATTGGCCTACTTAACACTGATCAACGCATTTAATAGTTAAAACACTTGACGCAAAATTGTTTTCAATAATACGTTATTGATCTCCTCTCTATAGATCTGTGATAGTTGTGAAGAGTAATTTAGGAGGGTATGGGAAAGTTCGCTCGTACTTAAAAACCTTACTGACAACTGCATTGAACTTTTGTATACGTTTATACCACAGTTTACACAATTTGTCGTCAAATTTGGAATAATTTATACTCCCATAAAAGACATTGTCAGACAGTTTTTGAAAAATTTTGAGAAAATATCACAGATCATGAATTATAACAAACAATTTGTAACAGGATCCGAACACAAAAATTGTTAAAAAGAAAAAGATGTGAAAATTAAAACAATATAACAGAGTGTTTGAATTGTTAAATATTTATATAGATAGCTATTTCATATCGTTAATAAATTATACTTTATTTATAAAAAGTTAGTGTTTTAGTAATATTATATGTAATTAAAGAATAAAAATATCTTTATTATTACCCTATCTGAATTATTGAATTACATTATGTATTAAGAATAATTTGACTAAGAATAAACTTACAACCAAACTGAGATACATATGCAAGTAGTGTGATGTTCCAATAGTGCACAGGAAGTCTGAAATAACAGAAATAATAATAGTTTATTACACAACTTATTTATTGCGACAATGCGTATTTGTTGGGCTACTTAGTTATATGTTTGTAGGTTGAACAAACTGCATAATATTTTATAATGTATCTTTTCAGTTTTTGAATAATTATAAAAATAGTAAATTTCCTTTTTAATATTAAAGTGTTGAATAAGTCGAATGTAAACAGTAGAATGACTTTCTATTATGCTAAGAATGTTGAGAGTCACCCAGAAAGCTGCCGAGCGCCAGATCTTTGGAGAGAACTTGGGCCAAAGAGAGATCGGGAAGTCGATCCCATTGAAGCAGTTGAAAAAGGGGGTTGGGCTGAAGGGAATTGTTGGGACGATGTTTAATTTGTGCTCAGACAATCAAATAATTCTACATATTATGGGTCATTATAAAAATATGATACAAATCTACAACGATACCTATAATATTTTGTTGTTCTTCTAATCATTCTGTATATTTAAACTTTCGTCAGATTTAATGAAAGGTTGTTTCACAATATCTAGATTACCTTGTTCACAGTGCCGGCCTTAATTAACTTGATCTGCAGAGAGCAAACTTGCTTCACATAAAGCAGACTCCCGATTTGAGCCTTGATCATGGCCCCTAAAGGAAACACATCAATACATTTCTGAAATTATTCACCCGTAAATATTGATTTGTACATAAAATCGATCTTTCAAAATATTTAAGAATAGGACGAAAAAACACATTTGACATTTTGAATTTGACCGTTTTCCTTTTGAAAAAATCAACAAATTATAGAAATATTTTAAATATAAATTATCTAAAGTTTATTAAAATATAAGTATATAAAATCTATTATACAAAATAGTAAACTATTATACAAAATCGTAAAATTACCAATTATTTCCTTAATTACCCCATTTGATTAAAATTACCACCAAACTGCGTGATAACATATTTCAAAAATGCTTCTAGTGGAAGCCAAATATATTTAAGTTTTGTCAGAATGAATCACTGCAGAAAAAAATAGGAATTTGGAAATATAAATTATTTAATTTAATTTAAATTCAGCTCTATATTCCAGACAATAATTAAAAATATCTTTTGTTGAAGCTCACAATACAATGGTATAACAAAATTCAACACGGCAATTATTTTATTGATAAAATATCCACGTGATATAAAAACAGAAGAGTAGAGTCAAAAAATGTTCTGACAAAAGAGAAGATATTGTGGAACCAGCTGGTAGAAAAGGTCGCAAAACATTCTTTTATAACATGCATACTGTTGGGGGCACATATATTATTTGTAAACAACTGACAAAGAAGTTGAAAACACAAATAATGAATTTATTTTTTCTGATTTTAATTAATTCATTTTCTCGATAAATTTCATAAATAGTAACAAAATTCCTTTTTTATAAAAACGTCGAATTTAGACTGTTCGACAATAATCAAAAACTAACTCCATTCACAGAATTGATGTAGTGATGAAATAATAATTCCTATAAAGCCAACTCTACCTTCATCCCCTCCCGTGTCCTTTCTCTTCAGACGGGTCTCAAATCTAGTGACCTCGTCGCTCACAGCTAAGATCTCATCCGATGTTACAGACATACGAAGCGCTTGAATGAAGTATTCACTGGTGTAGGCCACCCCCTTACTCTGTAAACGATTTCGTAAATGAAAAAATCTATAATATAAATCTTTACATATTTTGTTGTAAAATATTTGTGAGAAGAATGGAATATTTCTTTCGCATAAGAAATTAGAAAATCTTTATGAATCTTTTAACGAACAAACATATATTTTAAATTAATAAATGATTATATAACAGTTTTGGTTTTTGGAAACTAAAAGCTAAATATAAAAAAAACGTTTTAAAATTTAAACAATTAAATCGATAATTTACAAAGTTTTTGAATTCTGACCTGCTTTTCAACAAGTTGAATAACGTATTGATTGATGACGTCAGGATCTGTGAAATGATCCATAATAGGAAGAATGGCGTAGCGTATGATAGTCTCCTGCAATTGACAACATTAACATTAAAGAAAGAATTAATATTTATAATTATTCTAACTTATCGTCTCTACATTTTATGGTCCTAGATACATTTTCTCAATAAATTATAGAAATTTACTGTCTAGGGAAACAAATTAAATTGTACCTACTTTTCTTCTGAAAAGTAAGAAAATTATCGGCGTGCTTTTGACACGGAACCGAAATGAAGATAGGTGAAATTATTGAAGGATCCTAATACGATTATACACGACTTGAAGAACATCTTTAAACTATTGTTTCTCAAAAACTGTTATAAAATTTGTTTTCTAAATAAATAATTTCAAATAAATGGTATAAAAATGTACAATATATTAAAACAACCTACCCGAAGAATATATCGCAGAGGAGTGTTCTTGAAATCGTCTGCCGGAAGAATCATGTACATCAGAACTGTACACAGCTGTCTCAAATGATCTGGACATCGAAGCATGAGGAGTTAAAGGAAAGGTGAATTATTATTTTAGCTTAAATTATTAATTAAACAATATTGATAATAGAGCGTTAAAGGGTCAACGTTTGATTATTCGTCAAACAATTCACTGGGAAAGGATTTTTAGCAAATGAATAAGTTATGTTTTGGCTTAAATTCTCTAAAGTTTATATTAAAACGATATAGTGATACAAAAGACTATATAAACAAGTAACATTGGATTTTCTTTTACAAGAGGGACGGATTATAATCATTGGTTGAATGTTGACATATTATTTAAACAGTTAATGTTTTAAAAGTCAATAAAATACCCTTTTCCGCCTCAGGATTTGTGCAAATACTTTCTCTGCAGACAGTGCCCTCCATTTCAGCTTCAAGGTCGAAAAAGCAGGAGTTGATATCTGCAATAAGCGAGAAAGGTAAATTATGTTTTCCAGGCATCACGAAAAAAGTATTTCGCAAAACTTTTGCTGTATAGAGGTGTAATGAATGATCCCATTTGAAATCGATTGATTTCAATTAAGACTATAAATAAATAAAGACTTCAAATAAAATTGAAAATAATAATTGAATTTCAGAACTACGGAAATTCCTCTACTGTAATATAATTCACGGTGGGTTAGTCTTAAATTGGATGCACAAATAGACAAATTGGACAAATAGATGCACAAATATTAATGTATCATTCCAAAAATATGTGTTTAAAAATTTCCAGAATATTCTCATTCATGAATTTATTTTCAAACAGATTACTCGATAAATACAATCAAAAACGAACAAATGGTTCAAATAAAACCTTTTAAGATGTAGAAATATAGTAAAAGAAAACGACAGTCAAACTCCATGAATTCAAGAAAAGAAAAACAGTGCTGACCCGAAGTCTTTTTGTCATTCACTCTGTCCATGGACCGTCGATAAAGGCTCATATGTGAGGCCAGAGCGTCGGGCAGTGAATGTGTCAGAAAGGGTATCCAGTTGACCCGCTGGCACCTGAGTGTTCCATATGTTGTGATTGAAAAATAAATGGTTTTATCCTTTGTAATTGGGAATATAAATATTACTAATTCAATTTTATAAATTTATATTCTGTAAAAAATTACCAAAAAATTAACACTCGAATTACAGTAACATTTTCAATTCAAATGATATAAAAAGATAAGTTATAAAATAACAGAAACATTTTCTAAATCACTTCAAGAGACTCACCGTTTAGAAAAATTAGTTATGACATTTTGAAGGAGACTTCGAACTTTTTCAGGAAATTGTGACTCTGTGCAGACCTGATCAAACCACTGATCTATATAGTCACGAATAATATAATCCATAATCTGTAAAAATCAATCAAACTTTTTTTAATTAATTTTAATTATACGTAAAAATAGATTACTTACATGTTTATAATTCTCATAGAGAATATTTGAAATAGAATATTTAAAAAAAATATAAATAATCAAAATATACCTCATTAAGCTTATTATCTAAAGAAACGCAACCGGTAATCTTTTTGTTTGGTTCTGTCTTAGAATTATTTTCTGAAACAGCTTGTCTGGTAATCTAAAAAATATATAAAATAGAATAGAAATGTGAAGGGTTGACTAACTCTCTTGTCCATTTACATTATTTCCCATTGAAATACTTACATAATATGCTTTTCATAAGTACTTTTCAACATGTCTATTACACTCTATTGTCTAACATATGTTTATGCTATCGACTATACTCCGTTTCCTGACATGCTGTTATATTATTAAGTTCTCTCGTGTTTATATATCACTTATTCACCTTATTAAATTTACTCTCATGCTTATCACAATGTTATATTACATACCATCCTTCTATGTACTATATTATCTATTATATTCATCACTTGTTGATTATACCGTGTTCATTTTTAGTCTTAATAAATACTATTACTAAAAACGATTCATTCTTCAAAATGGATAACCACGATTTTTAATAATCAAATAAACACCATAAAGTAAATTGTGACCAAAAATGTATGTAGTATCTAATAAAAAATTAATTATAAAATATATTTAATATGGCGGAGCGTCAGAGAGACCAAAAATAAAAATTTACAATACAATACCAATTGTTTAATTAATGTAAAATAAAAAAAAAACACTGTGATAAAATTAATCGCTACAATACAAACAAAATTAAATTTCTAAAAATACCAATAATAAATTAGCTTTGTCTGTAAAATATAATTTAATTGTATTGTAGTTTATTATTAGTGTTTTTTATATTACTTTTATTACACATTTTGTATTGTAGGTTTATGATAATAAGCCATTTAATATGTTGTCTTTAATTAAATAAAAGTGTAAAATTACCTTTGCAAGTTCAGTTGAATGTGTACAAGGTGCAAATAATATTGTAGGATTAATAAATTCACATATTGAAAAGCTAAAATGAAAATTTGCATAACACTATAATTTATTAAAATAAAAGTATCATGGAGTAATTATATCTAAATATTTATATTTGATACAATTAATATAAAAGTTGTAAAAACACAATAAAAAGTAACTAAACTATTGTTCACAGGTGTTGAATTCATTTTAATTAAAAAAATTCACTTAAAACGTATACTTCTTCACTCACAATTTGTTTCAATGTATATTGCAATCTAAATAGTTTGTTTATTACATACAAGTAAATACATATACTGCTGAATAAATAGGTTTTGTTGGTCCCAAAAGTATATTTACTCATTTCATATGAACACTGGCTATTTTCATTAATAAAATAATATTTCACATGCCAATCAATTTTTGTAAACTATGTGAATTTTAAATATACACATACAATTTTATTATTATGTAATTACTATCCATATTTTTACTGTAAAATTACATATGAATAAATATTATGATTATGTATGTGCTTCTTTTAGACTATGTAGGTACTGTATGAACATAAGAATAATACTTAATATGAAGGTTCACTTATAAAGTATGAATTGTCCATTCCCCTTTCACTGTTATATAATTAGTACATGAAAATTTAATATGGTTGTAATTTATAAATAAATTTTTATAATTAGCACACACAAACATAAAAATAAAAAAGTAATTACACTATCATTTATATTTTTAACACAAGGGTGCATTTTTATTTTCTTAAATAACATAATGTTTTAGGTTATTTAATGTAAATATTTGTTAGTTTTTGTAAATATACCAAAAGATCATCACATTTATGGTTAATTTATCTAATAATAGGTCAAAATTAAAAAAAATATTTGGATGCTCTTATTCTGAAATTACAAATTATTAATATAAATGCTAGCAGCCATGTAACAATAGTATACAAATGAATATATTCTTAAGTCAGTGGTGTGATTTATAAATGATAAAAAAATCAGAAAATGCATACCTAGGGCACAATATTATATTTTTCTATGGGGGTGGGTGCAATATATATAATTGAATGTAATCAAACAGTTGAGTGTAAACAAATTTTACTCTGAAAAATCGGAATCACATCACTGTTAAGTTTCTGTTTGTTAATAAATATTTTAATAAAACTTTTATTGATGATTTTCTAACATAATATATTTTACACATAATTTTGAGAAATTAACAGTATTCAACTCTCTTTTTTTAATGTTTCAGCTACCCTCTTCTATTTTCAATGTCATTTTTTATTGAACAATTTGAGTATAGTAAGCTCTCATAACTTTTCTGAAAATGAAGTTTTACTGTTTTGGTTGAGGTCATGTACAGTTTGTGAATGGACAAGGGCTGTATCCATAATATAAAAGAATCCAACCATGGTACATCTGGGCGATTTTGACTTGCAAGAATAGCTTATCATTCTTTGTCATTCTTTATCATTCTACATCTCATTTTATTAAGGCTTTCTACTGAGCAGTTTCCATTTCTCATAGTAGGTATGTGTACCTACCCAATATATTTTAACTTGCATGTAGCTATGTAAAAACCATCTTTCAAACTTTATGAATCTATAATGAATGAATGACAATATATTTATGCATATCTACAATGTGTATAAAATTAACTTTATTAGTGTTCATTTGAAAAATAAAAATGGCTATTATATAAATGTAAAGCTATCAACACATATTATTTCAGGAGGGTAGGAAGATATTTAATATTTGCACATCCCACACTATTCAAAATAAAAAATGATTTTAAAACATTGTATGTTTATTAAACATGAACAAAAGGCCATTTATGGGTAGGTATTTCATAATTAATTAATACAAGAGAAAGTTGGCATTCATTATGGAATACCTAAGTAGATATTACCTCAGACAGTTACTATCATTACATTTATTTTGTAGTTATAATAATTGTTAAAATATGGTAATACATGTCACTGACTCTGTCACAATATATTAATAAGTATATAATATAAATGTAGCTGTGTGGTTGGTATAGTTGAGAAAGTATGATATACTATATAATCCTAATTAACAGAATATAATAATGAAAGCAATATTTTAGAACTTACACCATGATACATGAGCATTCAAAACATTAAACAATTAGCATAATTTACAAATAATATAACCATAATTCTGAGTAATATTACAACAGTCAGAATCAAGGTTGATTTAACCATGCTAGGAATATTTACTTATAACATAAATATTTATTATACACTAAATGAAAGAGATTGTAATATATAAATGTGCACATTTTGGTATTATAAAAGTTTTCCAGTAGAATAGTTAAAATTTAAAAAAAATGTAAGTTGATGCTCACTTCGCTGTACAAACTGATTTAAAATGTCATTTGTAATAATAAAATCAAGACAGTTCTTGTAGATATTCAGAATCATGGTGTGATTCAAATGAGACTGCTGCATTGTATTTCTGAGATATGTTTTAATTCGTCATATCACAGAAAAACAACACTCACTTGTTGTATTGAAGCAAATAGAAACTCACTATAAAATGTTTTCTGACCCACAGTTCATGTTATATGTATTTCAAGACATCACTTATCATTATAACCTCTTGTTCAATCAAAGAGTACACACCAAGATTTTGCAATTCTGCTGAAATTGTTAGTGAACAAAGATCATCTCTGTAAAATTCATTACTTATTTCAAAGATATTTTTATATGGCTGGCAATTAGTAACTTTTGTAAATAACAATTTAATGTTTTCATATATTTTATAACCATGTATGTTAAATCTATCACAGATGTAGGCCACAACTAGATCAATCACTTAAAAGAAATGTCCCCTGAAGTGATCATCAATGCTGTCAGGAGATCCATTGCCAGTTCTGCTTACAAAATGACATGGGGCCTTTTTTAACCAGGGCAGGACTGGTTCTTTGGTGACAGTAAATATTGTGGATTGCTTCTCCAACTCAAAGAATAGACTGAATGTTTTATCAGTGTGCATACCTCTTAACATTTCAACTGTCAATGTAACAATTTTTTGACCTTCAGTAGCTGACATAGAAGGATTCTGTAATGCTTTGCTAGAATAATTACACATAATTACACTTATAACTATGTACATAAGACTAAAATAAAAAAATGGTCCACAATCAGTCATCACTGTCTGACCATTTGTGGACATTTCTATTATTTAAATGATTTCATTATCCACAAACAGTTGGACCATTTGTGGAGAACATGTCCACAAATGGTTGGACAGTGGTGACCGATTGTGGGCACAACCATTTGTGAACATGTCCACCACAAATGGTCCAAAAAAATCATTTAAATAATGGAAATGTCCACAAATGGTCAGGCAGTGGTGTCCGATTGTGGACATAACCATTTGTAGACATTGAAATCATTGAACATTTTTATTTTTGTTCAAAATTGATTGATCATTTTTCTTTGCATAAATTTCAAATTTAATATTTATTATAATGTAAAATAACATATTACACTATTTTTTATTATAAATGAAACAAAGGTATACTTTAAATAAATTAAAATCTTTTAGCATTAACAAATCATTGTCAACAGCTAAAAACTCTGTCAACCAATCAAGGACATTCATTATAGATAGTATAAGATGTAAATGTATAAGACATAGATTGTATAAATTGAAATGTCCATGTTGGGCGCATTTTTACCAATCTGCGCTTATTATTAATATCACAAATTACCAATTGATTTCAGTTATTTAAATAATTTTAAACAAATTTATAAAAAAATCTAAATTATATACAAACACTTTAATACAATAAAACATTTACATCAAAAATAATAAAAAAATTTATTTATGATTTTTAATAGAATTATTTTATTTAATTCAATATAAAGCAGTCAAATTCATAACAGTGATGTGTAAATTATTTAATAAAATAAATTCAAAACAAGCAAGCAAAAATATATATATATACATATTAGTTATTATTTATAGTAGAATTATTATTTTTTAATTTAATATAAAGCTGTCAAATTTATACAAATAATATATAAATTGGTAATTTGTGCAGTGCATTATTAGCAATAAGCACAGATTGGTAAACTGTGCCCAACATACACAAATAGTCAGGTCCACAAACTGTGGCCAACATATACAGTATGAAAATTGCAAAAAATTATGATTTCAAAAATATAATTATAATATTATAAATAACATTATTTAAAAATAGTTACTTTTACTTACCCCATAATAAAACTTGCAAGACCTGTAAATATATAGATGAATGCAATCATTCCATAATTTAATAATGTCAGAAGTATACTCAAAATTATAAAATATTCCAATTTTAGATTTTTCATTTTTAATTTAAAATTTCATTTGATAATAAAATAATAAAGATTAATTATTTATAAAATGCAAATTTATATTCATAAAAAACTTCTATTCTTTGGAAACGAAAATGTCGATTATTTTAAATCAATACTCAAACATTCCCATATTTTATTGATTCACTTAAACTAAAAATATAAAAGTTAAAAAAATTAAACTTTTTTTTTTTACTAATTTAAAAAAACAAGTTTTAAATTTATCTTTAACTTAAAATTATTAATTTGAAAATAAAATTTGACTATGCAAAATATATAACAATAGTATCTTTCAGTTAAGGATATTGCTAATTATAAATTTTTCGGTGATGACACCACACATAATAAAAATATAATATGGAACCATATAGAGAACCATCTAAAAAAACTGTTCAAAAATGACGTCACGCTGATTAGGGGGAGGGGAGGTTGATAAATCCATGACAAAACATGATGGAGGGGTAGAGGGGTTTTTCAAAATTGTGACGTCACAAATCATTCCTGTAAAAGCCGCATAGAGAAAGATAATTGTTGTATTATCTTTATTCTATTTTAAAAGCAAATTGTTTCGTTTAAATTAATCGAATTTACAGTTAATGCGAGGATTAAAAGGTAAAAGTTAGAGTTGGTGCAGATGATAGTCTTGGGATGACACCAGTATTGTTAACCTGAATTAATTGTTCAATGTACTTAGGACCTGTTTTGTATATGGCATGATCGATTAGTATTACGCATTTGTACACGATCTGATTTTTTACTAGAAGCCAATTTAATTGTTTTAGGAGAAAAATAGATGGGGTACGCCATCTCCAACAGAAGATGGCATACCATTCAACAGAATAGATGAACATACCTCTTTGTTAACCAAATTGTATCAACTATATAGGCAGCTTTGAAGAGAAACAGTAGTGAACCTATCAAGTGATGTACGATGTTCTCTATAAGAATAAGTACCACCCATACAAATTCACGAGGTTACAATTAGGTAGATGATCCAGACAACAAACTTCAGTTTGGTGAATGGGCCAGATAGAATTTTGTTTTTCGATGAATCAGTCTTTCATGTAAATTGTTCAGTTAACAAAGCATAAGTTATACTACTGGGCACACGAAAACCATTATGCTACAACTATCTAAAAACTTCAATATAAAAAATGTGCACTACGGTTTGGTGCATGGTTTCTATCACAGTGGCCGTCATTTTGACATCTTCTTTCAAACTATGAATGCCGACCGACTGAAGGAGCATGTCATCCATAAAACATCCATATTCAACATATACTTGTACACATATGTATCCATATCTACTGCAGTGATCAGGCTATTTTTTCACAAAAATTCATAATCGTACAGTTTTCTTTTCTTAATGTAAAATATATTTAATATGATTTATTCAAAATCAAGCATTAAATATAAATGGTCTGGATATCATAGGTTTAAGATGTTATTATTATTCACATTATTAATTGAAATATATATACGTTATAGTTTTTTATAACAAAAAATAGATTACAGAAAGTTAATACACGATTATCAGGTGTAAATAAAAAGTTACTCTATTCAAAAGAAAATATATTCTGATTAATTAAAAAGTGAAGACATGAAATAAATTCAATTATTAATATCTAAAAGACCAATTCCCAGCAGTAATTCCAAAATATTAATTTTTTACTATTTCGAATCAGATTGAAACGTTGCCTGCTTAATAATAGAGTATTTATTTAAATTATAAAGAAAGATGTCTATTAATTAAAAAAACACAGAAAAATACCATAAAATAACGTAAAAAAACCGGCAATACGGAAAAGAGGAAGAGGAAAAGACAAAAATGCTATACTTCACGAATTTTCTTCAAATTTCTATATTATACGGTTTATTACAGGGCCATCTATCATTAATAATTGGGCTCTTAGAGTCTCTTCATTCACCAATCACTAAAGTTGTTGGCAACATTTATCTACATTTTACATAGCTACCACCTTTAGTTTTAAAAGGGGGACTTGTAAACTATGTAATATTTATACAATAAATTGTAAATATTCATTTAAATCTATACTATTAATAAGTAACAATTAGTTACTTGATAAGCACAGAAAAAAATAAAAAGTTTATTTAATGTTAGACAAAAAGATACAATTATCAAGCAACATCGCAATTATTAATAATTAAAATTTCTTTAAAAATTCATTCTATACACATACGCTGAACTTATGTCTTTTGTGTTTTAAACTAGTAAAGATAGAAGGTAATAGTAATTCTATATGGGGTTAATAGAAATATATATTTAGTTGCAGATTTTTTAAACACAGTACCGTCATTAATACAGAAGAAGGAGAAATATTTTAAATAAAGTAATTCATAAAATTCTTACGTTAAGAAACACATTTAAATAAGTTCAATGCATTCGCAAATAACAGCGGAGCGTTTCATTATATTAAATGGAACCAATGACAATTTTTTCTGCGAACGATTGAGTAGCGTAAAAGCAGTAAATGGTTCTATTGTATCTGAAGGCAACAGATCAGAACTAATATTTTGATTGGACTTATGCCATTGAAGAAAAACTCCTCCAACCCATGCTTCTGTAATATTTTCTGTCAAAACTTGACTAACCAAATATTCAAATTCCTGCCTGTCAGTGATTTCGGCATATTTTGTTCCATCAAAATTACATTTTCGTAAACCATCGTTCCAGGTATAATCCTGTGTTACGTAAAGCTTATAATGTGACCGCCACGTTCCAAAAATCTTTTTATGGGTGTAATATGGACATCTGAGAGATTGGAATCGTCGTTTATTAAAGTAGACAATATTTTGACCATTTCTGTTGGCATTGTGTTCATGCAAAAAAACTGTCGTTCGGATTTTGAGTAGATTACATTTTTGTTTGTTCGATATAGATGTCCGCTTTAATTGTATAGCCATACAGGAGTCCTCTTGTAAACAGTGTAAGGCACATTCCCCAATGTCTCTAACCTCATGAATACGAATCACCTTTGAGACCTCATTAAAAAGAGTTGGGTTACTGATTTCGACAGATTGAAGAAGAGCTGTTCGATCCGCGAAACTTAAAACATTTGTTCCCCATAAAAGCAGTAAAATAGAAATCATGTTTTAAATATTTCAACTGAGAATTAAAAAAAATAAAACAATGAATTAATTTTTTTTAATATTAACTGTTTCCAAACAGAGAGTTAAAACACAAATGGAAGTGATTACTTAGAAAATTATGTATACATTTTCGGTCGTTATTTCCAAATTAAAATTCAATATTGACTCAGAAAGTATCGTGCAAAAGACAATGGAATCGTTTTAAAATAAACAAAATTCGCTATAAAAAATGTCGTCTTTTAATTTGAATGTTTTATTAAAGAAAAAAGAATCTACACAACTTATGGGATCTATTTTCGACTGAGGATTCGACAACTCCTCCTTTTGTACAAATAAACTATGCATAAGCTAGTATGTATATTTTATATTAGCTATAGTTCATCGATAAAAATAAATTTAAGAGTAAACATTAAAATATCATGTAAATTAATCAAATTTAAGTTTTATAATTTCGAAATTTCATTGATTTTTGACTATGTTATTGTTTTTAATAATGTGTTATAATAAAAATATTTTATGACCAAAAGATATTTCGAACTATAAGTGAAAGGAAATCTGCACAAAAGATTTCCAAATCTCAACAAATACAATACAAAAATAAAAAGCGGAACTTTTTCAAAAAATATTTTCCAAACAGGTAACATCTGACCAATTTTAATCATTTTTCTCCTCCTTTGCTTACCATATAAATTTCAATAATTTAAAAATAATTTTCTAACAAATCAATGAAAAGAAAAAGTAAACATATAAATCCCCCTTGCTTACTATAATCAACCGATTATTTAATTTTAAGAAATTGATTACCCACCCCGTTTATTACAACCACCCCAGCTTATTTGGCACGCCAGAGTATGCAGAAAAAACTAGTTTTAAGTTGAGTTTTAAGTTCAAGTACAGCTCAAATTAAGTTAATATGGGGTTAAAGTAAGTTAAGATAAAGTTCAGGTTGCCTTCAGCATATGCGCATTAAGTTTTATGATATAACCATTTTCACGAAATTTGAAAAATAGTACTTTTCAAAACGAAGATTCTTATGGTTCCGAGAGAGTGCAGCGATCGAAGTTTTCATAAAAATCAGAGTATTGAAATGAGCTTTTATAATAATTAATGAACGCAGTTTTTTCTATGGTTTTTCTAGGATGTGTGACTTTGTGGACACCTGCAGTAAAAAATAAGTCTATGAAAAATGGTATTAATTACCGAATGTATTATTTGATCCTTGTATTAATTAGCGAGTTACCATAGACTATAACTACAATAAATAAATAATGTCAAAGTATAAAGTTAAAGTATAGATATATTTCTAAAAACCTGCGTAGTATATATATATGTTAAAGAGTTACTTTAAAAATAGTAAGTTTTCAATCTATGCATAAAAAGTTTTAAGCATTTATTTGCTTTCCATATACCGCCTCAGGGATGGCCAAAAGTAACCGTCAACTACGATTATTATTTTGTCCATGGTTTTCTGAATTTCAATGAATTTATAAATATTTATAAATTATTTTTTGGAGTATTTATCATTGATATTGATTTATTTAAGAAATCAATATAAATAATCTGTTTTAATATTTTGTAAGATGGACGGATACTTTTGGCCATCCTGTATATCTCATTTAATTTTTTTTAAATAAACCATATTTGTATAAAATAATCTTTTTAATATTATAAGACTACGAAAGTATGGAATATGATTTTTTAATTGAGTAGTACAAGTACATATCAATTGGGCCAAACACTATTAGCCGAACATTTAAAAATATCCGTCGGGACTTTCTTGGTAATTTTGTAGAAAGCCTGAGGCCCAACATTTGAGGAATTGCCTTCCTTTGAAATTGTGAATTCAACCAGGCAGTTACTAGTGTCATCAAGTTGAATGGCTCCATTGCCTAAGAAAACGATATTTATATTATTGTGAATAATGTATTATGAATAAGTAATCTTATTAGGAAAATTAAACTTAGTATGTAGAATACATATATTGTATTAAGATCTAATACTTATTAATAAAACCATTCATTAGTTATAAACAATATCAGTTTATTTTATATATTTTTTATTAACGCGTATAAAAATGTTTGAGGTGATAATTTTTTTCTGTTTTATTAAATGCAACGATATGAGGAATAATATTTCACAAAATACTCGTGATTTAAGAATCATAACTACACTAAATATCAAATATTGAACTTACCTTATTAATATTAAAGTTAAATAATATATTTAATTCTTAACAGAAATAATATGCCCTCTTGAAATTACTATTTCTATAAAGTTTGGTGCATTGCGATATTTCATATAGAAATTAATTAAAAAAAAATTATATAAATAATTTACATTTTTTTAAAATTAGCAAAAGCAAAAGCACAACACATTTTCTTACTGATTCCGTTCTTAATTTCAAGAATTAATTGATATTTTAGCTTATTGTTGGTTCCGCTCTGATCAAAATCGGTCGCCAAGTTTGGATTATCGGGGGGACACAATTTTTCAGTTTCCTTTTCAATCAAGCATCTCCCCCCAACTCGAATTTGTTGTCCCTCGAAGTCGAAAACAACTCCTTGCTTTTCAATGACGTCATCGTCGTAATCTGAAAATTGATTTTTCTTTTCAAACATGACTTGCCTGCCAGATGGAGACCCGGAAGTGGAGGACCCTAAAGACTCATACGTGCACTCGGAGATGGCTGCATCGCCGCTGTTCGTATTCTCAACCTCTGAATAGAAGAAAGTGTTGCACTCAATCTGGGAACAGAGAGTTGCGCATTGAAGCCTGCTGGTTACGGCAACTGTTTGGTTTATAACTTGTAGTGCATTTGCGGGAAAAAGGAGGAGGGGTGGCTTCCGAAGGTACACCTCAACTTCACCGGAATTTGAGAAGGATACTTTAGTACTATTAAACAAAAATGCATAACTTAGAAGCAGTGTTAATTTCATCTTAAAGAAGCAGCTGTTAGGGCAAAAGTGGATATCTAAAACTTTCCATATTAATAATCTAGGCTAAGTATAAAAAAATCGGAAATTTTTGACTAATTAAACAATATTCAAACTGTTCCAAATTAGTGGCAGATTATTTTGACGCGTATATAGAATGTAAATGTCACTGAGGCTAATAAAGAGTGACGTCGATAAACGCAAAAAGATTTGAGGCTTGAACGATTTTTTATTTTGATTCCGGATATCAGAATTGACATCAATCTTTTAATTCAACCATTAATTATAAGAACAATTTGTTAAATGTGAATACAATTAAAGTTTAAAAAAAAATTAAATCTCCTAAATTTAAATAAAAGTAATATTTTTATTTTACAGCGGGATATTTTTTTGAATAAAATAAGTGTTAATAATAAATCATATGAAAATGGAAAAAGTACTTTTAATTATGTAACCTGTGTTAGCACCTTGCTCAAGAATATATTGGAAACCTCCCACAAGCAAACTCACAACGAACTAGTTTATTATAGTTAACATCTTAACTATTTTATATTTGTAACTAATTCAACTTTTATCGTTAGCACAGCTTCTAATTAAACAGAATGCTAAATTTAGAATCCCAAACATATAGTGGTTCGAAAATCTACTTTGTTGTAATTGGGTCATTCCACAAACTCATTATTAAAATCTGAAAAAAATTGATTTAAAGTTGACTAAACATGATTTTTCATAAAAGAGATATTCTTGGGCGTATAAAAACCTTGATTTAACTCACTTGAGAGAATATTCGCAGATGAAAATGACTCTGTATTATAATGTGTGGAGGGCTCGGAATAAGTTTTGGGCATCATTTTCTTAAAGGGATACAAACACAATACATATGACATATAAAACATTCCAAATGCTTGATACTAAAGAAAACAAACCTATGAACAGGGAAAACAATAATGGCGTCAATCAAAAAAAGATAATGACCTCTTAGTAAATACTAGTTAATTTTTATACAATTAGAGAAATTGACGCTTAAAATATTTCTTTCTTTTATAATGTCATCATTGCCTATTCCAAACAATCATAAATTTTGCCAACTTAGATTGTATGCGGCATGTATGCGAAATGATAAAATTATATTGTGTTCTTTCTGTGAGTTGTTAAATTAGCTATTAAAATTTATCACGTGCACTAAACTTAATTACTATACCTACTACTGCTAAATATTGTCATAAAGAGTATTTAGATATTAATATTTAATAAAATATATACTACTTTGATTTACTTTTAGAAACGGTTTAGCGTGTAAATAACTTCAGTTGAATACAATATCTCATAATTTCAATGTTTGAATAATTTGTATAGTACCTATAGGAAAATCTTTGTGTTGTTATACTTTTTAATTATATATTGAATGAAAATCTCGAGTGCCATGCATCCAGTTTATAATATAATTAATTTGTTTAAAATTTTTGATGTCCGTTTAGAACTTTTGAAATTTAATTTATGAAAGAATTTTAAATATATGTTAAACTGCCTATCTGTGTTACTGTTATATTATATCTGTATATTATACACAATTTATGATTTTTTGCATTTACAGCCTTTGTTTTCTGCACGAATTATATGTTTAAGGACGTAATATTTAATTTAAATCAAACAATTCGCAACTTGGTATGTTGTCAAAATCAATCATCTATTTGTGATTATTTATTCTAGCAGCATATGTAATTGGGTAAATATTGTTGGAATTATTGGGTGAAAAAAGTTGTGTAAATGGGAAACGTTGCTAAGTCAAGTGGTATAGAGGACGGTATATATTTCTTACAGACATTAATATTTTTAATATACAATAATTGCAGTTTACAACTTTTCAGTCGAGGAAAATTTTTTATTATATTTAAATTCCAGTGTATGAAACAATAAAGCATTTGTATTGAATAATACCTATTTTTTATAGTTACATATACTTTTATTTAAGTTCTACCACATTAAAAGTTTGTTAAGTTCTTATCAAGCCAATTAATGCAACTGTTTTAAAATTATTATTATTTGTAATATCTATAAAATGGCCATAGTGAATGATTTAAAAGTTATAATAATGAATAACTTTAATAACCATACTAGAGATATATATATACCGAATTAAATTAAAAAAAAATTTTCCAGTTATTTTATTGTCCAAAACAAACGAAAGATTTGTAAACTAACGCGAACACGTAAATAAATAGAGTTTGATTTCCATCTTACAAAGTTTGTTATTGCCCTACTCGTACAAAATATTTTCATGATAAATTATTAAAATAAAACATACGTTTTCGCAGGGCTCAGTGAGGTTGTATACATTATATCTAAATATAAAAGCACGCAGTGAGGAAATATTTCAGTCATTAAAATTCTAAATTATTCTTAGTCAGGATTCGTACACTATTAAATATAACATGAAGCGTGTCGCATTACAATTTAAAGTAATCCTTCTTTTGCTGTCATCAGGTTTTATATGGGCCGAAACATCTTCTGTAATGCAATCCATCGAGTTCCATTCGGCACTATTAAAACATACCACAAGAATATTGTACAAATCAAATCAGAGTATCAGCGACTGTGTATTGCATTGCGTGGAAAGCAGCAAATGTATTGGTTTTATACACAAATCCAAACCATTCCAAGAATGTCAGCTTCTATTCTACTCCCTTCCTTCCATTTATTCCATCTTGCAAGAACACATTTTGGCTGCGGGAGTGAAGACCAACTTTGCCTTTATGAAAACACATCGTCTCAAGGGAACTGGGTGTGCTAAAGGTGACGCCATCCACAAAAAAACGCACAATATCTGGCGCTCCTACTACACTCTCTGTAATCGGAAAAGAAGAACTTGGGAAGACGCGAAAAATGATTGCTTTAAAATGGGATCCAAGTTAGCCGAGATTAGCGATCAAGAAGAGTTCAACTATTTAGCTAACGTTGTTTTGGACAAGCAATCCGCAAAAGCCTGGGTCGGGGGACGAAAGATTCTGAAGCAACGTTGGCTTTGGTATACTTCAGATTTTGAGATAAACGAAGAATTTTTGCCCAATGAAGTGTCATCTGTTCTGAACAAATATGTCTCCATCGAGTTTTCAAAGACAGTGTTAAATCTTGAAATGATGGATAAAAGAAATTACTATATCTGTGAATGTAGTGAGCTTGTATGAATTTTGTTTAAGATTATAGGCTCTATAGTTCACAAGTTTTGTAAAAGTCTAACATAAACATGCAGACATAAAAATATTTTTCATCAGTATCTGAGACATTTTGCATTTGCAAACATTGTTACTACTTTATATGTGTATTTCTTTCCATATATATTTGAATTAAAATTAAAAATAAATAAAAATAATTTATATAGGGCTTACATTATATATGTCTGCGATGCGATCTTGCGTTGTGATTTTAATTAGGTATAGATGTTTTTATTAATCTGTTAGGTAGGTACTATCTTAGTTTCTGTACGTTTTAAAATTAGAATAATTTACTACAAATTATCTTCTTACTGTGCAAAAATGTTTAAACCATTATTATGTAAACCATGCCAATTTATTATTTATATCTGTGCATGTAAACTAAACAAATATGAAACGAATTATAGTTTTATTAGTTGTAAACTGATTTACTGTATATTTAATAGTTGTAATCTGAAATATTTAAATCTTTATAAAGCTTAATAAGTAAAGAAATATAACTACTATATAATCATATAATATAATTCCTCTATTCATTCTCGATTTGTTTGTTATTCGCCAAAAAGAAAGTCTGTTAATTTTTTTAAATCCGAATATTAAAATTGTTAAAATTATTAAATAATATCTAAATAAAAAAATATATTAAATAATTTTGTTGATAAAGAAATTCTTAGTAATTAAAAAATATTGAAAACGATAATCAGTTATAAACCTAATATTAAAATGTTTTGTTGAATACTACTGTTCATTAATTGGTAGTAGTGAATGGTGTGAATAGTGAATAGAATAATTAGTTTTGTGTGAATATCAAAAAAAAATCTTTTATCATTTAATGTATTTATTATATATATTGACAAGTCGGCAATGAAACCTTAAGAAAAAAATAATTACCATTTTGAATTTGTATTATATGTTATATAAATCAAAATTTTAAATTGCATTATTAATAAAAAAATGGAACAGCAAACTTAGTTTGTACTGAATTCTAATTTTTTAAATCGTTTTGTCGCAGAAGAAACTTTAAGCGTCTCCTTTGCTCTGTATCAAATAGCGATACAGACTGTACACTTTCCCTGATTAACTCCGGCGTGCTTAGAACCGTGCTGGTTTGAGCTGTAATAAAAATATTTTTTTTAATGTCATATACAGTTACAGATAATGATTAAAATTGTTATTAAGTTAGATGGGAGGTTAATATTTAGCTAAATTTCAAATAAATGCATTATTATTTAATACATAACAATGTATAAATAATGTGAATAGCAGTGAATATTTTTATACTGAATATTTCGTGTATAAAAAACATAATTATAAGATATATCCGATTTAAATTCTATTATTTTAAAGAAATACATAAATAAATAACTTCATATTATTGAATTTTGAAAGTGTTTCCGTAATATTATGCGTAGGCCAGGGTGAAATATCCACAGTGTGAATAGTTTTCACTAATTACGTATTGATATTAAAAAATTAGAATATGGTATATAATTTTAAACAAAGAAAATGTGTTTTATCTATTTTTTAGTCCGTACAATTTTAAAAACAATTATATTAACAAAAAATTTTACGACAGCCAACATTAAAATATATTTTTAATATCTTCTTGATCATAAACAGTTATTTTAAAAAAGGCATAATTTAAACATTGTTAAGATGCATCTCTAATAACAACAAAAGTCGGCAACAACAAAATACGAAAAAATATTATTTATTTTGCAATAAATATATTGATTATTTAATTACATTTAAAATAAATGGTGAATTCATAACTATGTTAAATTAACGCCCTGTAACGACCAAGTTACAATTTAAAAATAAAATATCTGAATTGGTTTAGATTTCCATGACATTTATATAAATATACAGGGTTGTTCAAAAAGACGTATTAATACACATTTTCTATCTATTTTTATTTCAAAAAGACGTATATTCTTTTTTTATATATTTTTATCTAACACTTATGTACATCAGATTTATACGACATTTTAAATTTTAAAACATGTGAATATATTAATAACAAGTCAGTTCAAGTCAGATTCTACCTTATATCCCCAAAATGATGTCCATTGACTGCATTCGGATCTATTCAACGTGAAAAGACTGACTGGCATACAGGGATTTCTTGTGAGCAATGAACAATTCTATCTTTCAACTCTTGTATGCTTCGCACACGTTCCTTGTACACCATGTTCTTTAGTTAGTCACAGAAAAAATTCGAATGGAGTGAGATTTGGACTTCCTGGCGGGTACTCCACTGGGCCGCGGCGACCAATCCACCTTCTGGGAAACGTAACATCAAGATATTGTCTGACTGTAAGGGCAAAAGGAGGAGAGGCTCCGTCCTACTGAAAATGGACTGGTTCACCTGGAAAGAGTCTTTTGATGACAGGTTCAACTTCAGTTTGGAGCAGCTGGACATATTTTTTTGCATTGAAGTACAAGGGTCCTATCAAACCCCATGATGAGATTCCAGCCCAAACTGAAACTCCAGGAGTATTAACTTCTCTTGGGTTTTCCAGCGACCAAAACACACAATTGTGGCGGTTAACACACCTATTGAGTTTAAATGTGTCCTCGTCTGACCAGATAATCATACCAGGAAATGTTTCATCCTTTGATTGCTGTTAATAAACTAATAAACCATTCTGAGAATTCAACTCGTCTGTCGGGATCATCGTCATTAAGCTGATGAAGCAGTATAGGACGATATGGCTTCATCAGCTTATCTTTCAGTATCCTGTTTACAGTTGACCTAGAAATCCGAAATCCATAACTCCGAAATGAAATTTCCAAAAGCTAAATAAAATCATTTGTACATATAAGTGTTAAATAACATTAAATACGAAAGTGTATACGTCTTTTTGAACCACCCTGTATAGTTTGAATTATTTTACGAAGTTTTTCATTACTTTGTTTTTGTCAGAAAAAATCCAAGGGGAATTAAAAAAAACCAAAACATTTTTTATAACAGTGTAAATGCCAACACTTTTTCTCTAAGGGTACTCAAAGAACCTCATAATAGTTTATAAAACTAGATAACTCCAACCGACAAAAATGCTTCCACTAGGTTGTCCACAAACTGGATTTTCTTATTAAATACAGGGAATACTCATTGTAATATAATACTTCTTTGTAATAGTATAATACTATATGATTAGGTTTTACATTGATACTATATTTATAATATGTAGTATTTTTAAAATTATATATTGCGCCCCCTTCAGATTCAGCACACCCCTTATTGAAATCCTGGATAAGCCCATGACAGACGATAAAAAAGGAAAACTACCATATTTTTATCCCTTTCTAGATGTCTATAGACAATAATGGAACAGGTATTAAAATGTATAATTTAACGTAATGGACATAAATAATGTTAAGATTGTGCAAACAAGTTGGTAAGTTATTGGTACAGGAAAATGTAGACACTTGATGAATAAATCGAATATGTATACCGGCCTACTTATAAGGTATATAATTGAATCGATATGCGTATTATATCCAATAAATGCATATAATGTAGGTGTACGTTTTAATTATAAATAATATAAGTACTTGTGTTTTGTTATTGTAAATTGTTCAGGTAGTAAGATTCATGCTTTACTTTTTTTCTTGATTAATGTAAATTATAGCTCGGAAAAATATAGAAATGATAATACTTGTTAAAATAAACGTTTATGAAATTATAAAATAGAAATCAGTTTCGATATTGTCTCACTGTAAATAATTTATGATAAAAGCCCTAACACATATTATATACAAAAAAGAGCTTTCAATTTTAATTATTGCTAACAAAATTTAAAGCGATATTGTATTTGCATACATCAGGTTTGAGAAATTCCTCGACCATTGAACGATATTGTATTTGTATATATTGTAGGCATCAGGTTTTTAAGGTTATAACCCGCTTTTTCAAGATCAAAAGTTAATTTTTAGAAATTCTTATCCGTGTACTCACAACCTTTTATATCAGATTCAAATTATATAGAATCTAACCGTCATGACTAATCATAAAAATACGAAAATAATATAGTATATAAAATTAATACATGTAAAATAAACATGATATATTTTAATTTAATAATTGTAAATATTTTAAAAGTGTGTGTAAACTCATTAAATTGAATAAATATTTACCTTTGGGACACTTTTCTATGAATTATAATTGCGTGAGGTATGAATCAATGTTTGATATATTTTTATATAGTATTATGTTTTGTTTAAGTTTTTAAAAAGATTTTTTTTGTTTATTCGTCGGAAAATTAATTAATTTATTAATTTTGCAAAACTATATCGATTTGAAAAACATTTAACCCCACATATTTGAGAAAAGAATCGCTTACTCGGGAATCGCTCTTATCATATTAATAATATTTTATTTATTCAAGATTAATTATATTTTTCTAATGAATAATACGTTTAATAGTAATAAAATTAGTGTAATATGGTGAAACACACTTTTTGAAAATGTAATATTTAAAAGTTCAATTATGATAAAGAATTCATGTATGGAAACTTTAATTTATAAATAAAATGTTAAGTTTCTATTTTATAAAATATGTTAGTTGCGGTACTGTTATCATTAAATGAACATCTATAGAGCAAACATATTCGAAAATGATTTACATTCAAATTTAGAGAAAATATAATTTGTTTTTAATTCAATATTTTGTTTTATAAAAATCATATTTATGATAATGATACCCCATGAATAAAAAATTATTTATAGCTAAGGTAAGATTCTCGATAAATAATAGTTAGTTTTACTTATGAGCGCTATTAAAGGAATCGGGAAATCAATATTATCGTCACTCATTTTTATTGAGTTAACAAAATATAAAAGTAATTTAAAATTAGAGCAAACAATTTATTTTTATCTTGATAACGATGCAAATATAATGATAAGTCCTTCTTAAAAAAAGCGTTTTGTATTTTTTGATAGAATAAAAATTAAAAAAACATCAATAAATGACATACCTCTTTTCGGCATTTTGTTTTTTTGGAATAAATTAACATTATTATCTTTCATTTTTCTATAAACTTGGAACGGTTGTAAAACATCCACCATCAGAATTGTAATAAATACAACTTTCAAAAGAAAATTATTTTTTCTTTCTGCAAACAACATTGTGCCTGACTTTGAAAGTTTCTAAACTAAAGAATTAACCAAATTCAATTCTTTATTTTATATATAAAACAATACCCCAATAACGCTACAATAAACGATTTCACTGGAAGAAAAATAATAGTTTAGGAATTTGCTTTTGTATTGGATTGGCTTATAATATACCTTCGAACGACAAAAATCATGTTTGCACGTTATTAAATTAAATTAAATTAAATGAATTAATAATAATTAAATATGCAATTGTAACTGCATTGCTACTCATCATATCACGGTCGAAAATTTTGAAAAAATACCATACAATACAGTATGCCCCATAAGTTACAACTACTTTTATAAAAGTGTGTGCATAGAGTTTTACAAAGTATCTATTGTAATAATGAGTTTTAACATATAAATTCATGATATATTTGAAATTTAAATTTAAATCAATGAATTAATCAAAACAATTATATGTTGCAGCTAATCAAAACAGTATTTACAAAATGTCTTTTGATAACAGTCAATATACAATTGAGTACAGAATTTTTGGAGAAGCATGGTTTTTTGAAAGTGATGAAAGTAAAATTTCTGTGCGTAATGTAAAGGCCAAATTGCATCATACAGAAGGCATTGAACCACCTGATGAGAGATACATAAAAGCATGGGCTGATAAGCTTTTCACCTCTGGTTCCATACTCGATAAATCTAGATCTGGAAGACTCAATGAGCGAGGAGATTACGAAGAAAAGGTCAGTACTTCTGTAGAAGAAGATCCGAAACAACCTATCCGGCTTCGATCGGAGTGGTGTGAATATTCCCAAAACAGTAATACACAGAGCGTTGACGAAAGACTTGCAGGGAAATAAAAATTGGAAGCCAACAAAGATTCAATTTCTTAGTCAAGCTGATCACGAAAATCGAGTAAACTGCTGCACGACTATCTTACAAAAGTACGACAAACCTCACAGAAAATGAAGACTGTTCTTTACAGATGAATATGCCGTTTATGCAAAAGGCAAAGACCAAGTTCGTTTTTCAATGTTGTCAAAACAAAACAAAACCCTCACTTCTGGGAACAAGTTAAACAACACACACCAACAGTTATGGTATGGGCCGCCATGTCTGCTGAATATCTTATAGGACCCTTTTTCTTGAAGATGATGTTATAACAGCTAGTTATATTCAGATGGTAAACGATGAGTTTATTTCACCTCTTCAGGCAAGACGGATCTTATTATCCGCATATTTCCAACAAGATGGTGCTCCAGCACATACCTGCCGCATTGCAACTCGTAATTTCTTAACGAACACCTTTCAGGATCGTTGGGTTAGCAAATTTGGACCGACTCCTTGGCCAGCACGTAGTCCTGACCTCACGTCCTGTGATAACGCCTTATGGGGTCTCATAAAGCCCAGAATTGTAGCAAGGAAAGCACAAAACAAAGGAGACCTGAAAGTCATTATTTAAGTCATAGAAATAAAATACATATAATTTTTATTTCTATGATTCAAGTCGATGAATTTGCGCGATTTCCTGTGGAAACTCTTCGAAAAATCAGTGAAAGAATGTTTCGACGAATGCGATTGTGTGTTGAATTGGGAGGCCTGCAAGTTGATCCATATAATTAATTTTTTCGTGTAACCGAAATTACTTGGAGCTAATAAGCTCCTTTATGTACATGTTCATTGATTAAAATAATTGTTTTGAAATGTAAATAATGTTTGGAAATGTCAATTTTCTTGAATTAGTTTTTTATAAATACAATACAATACAATATAATACAATACAATACAATACAATACAATACAATACAATACAATACAATACAATACAA
>JAUZNC010004207.1:0-37028 GCA_034780395.1 Vannuccia rotundouncinata | reverse complement strand
GATAAGGACACTAACTAACAAATTTGAATTTATATAACCATTCTGGGAAGTAACTTTTCTGTCCCTGAAGACCATAAGGAAGAGGTTAAAATGTTACTAAAGTTATTAATATTAGTTATCACTTACTATATATATACTGATCAGATAAATTATAAAATTGAATGATATACCTTACTATATTATAGTTTTACTAAGAAGATATTATTGACTTTTTACAGAACGTCATGTAACCAACATTATGACAAGATGTTTTGACCAATGTCGTTAAAAAATGGTTAAATAAAATTTTTGATATATATTTCTGCACATAAATATATTATATGCATAAAATATACATAATATATTTTGATTTCAAAGGGTAACAATATGCATTTTTTAGTTAGTATACAGTGAGGTAGAAATTATACAATTGTAAACATTGTTGAATACCGATAGTCAACATGAAACTAAATTTTAAAAAAGGTCCATTTAAATGCATGATTCTGTAATTTAACAGCCAAATGTGGCTATATTATATAGATAGATAAAACAGCCATACATTTTGTATATTAACTGCATCAAATCAGTAGATGTGAGCAGGTATAAAATGTATAGGAGGAATATTAGGTTATAGATAAAAAAAATAAATGCATGATCAATTGATGATTCTGGTTGGCCAATTCCCTTTCTCTTCACGTCAGCCTTCTGGATAATTGAGATGTATGACATTTCAGGTATTCAACAAATATATACCATACCTACTAAAAATTGATATCACATTTAATTTATATACAATATTAAGTAGAGGAGCACATGTTTATTTATAGGTATCTTTAACTATATCCCCATACAAAGAAAGCAGTTTAAATAATTGAGGCATAACTTGTTTGAAAACATATTTATGTTGAATTTATACATATTATTGATCATTTAAATTGTAAGGCAACCTGTTTATGAATATCCAATTAAGTATATAGAGTCAAAAGAACAAAACAAGAAATATTAGTAGAAAAATATTTGTTTTAAAGTTTGCAGAAATTTTTATCTAGAACATATTACTTCCCTTTTAAAAATATGTTTAATGTTTAATAAAGCTTAATAATTTTTTATCTGGGCCATGTATTTCCTTTACTAGCAGAATGTTTATTACTTACCCATGGTCAGGCTGTTTATTACCCATACGGTCAGGCCATTTTGGGGGCAGACCAGGTCTTTTTTTACCCATTGTCTTTAAATGAAGAGTTTTCATACTAATATATATGGTGCCCCTAGAGGTTCAGTAAGGTAAACATGCTTTTTATGGTGTAAAGCTTGAGTTGTACAATGTAGAAGCATGCTTACTAGTGTTATGCATGAGCTCAGTAATTTAAAGCATGCATAGCAGTGTTATGCAGTGTAAAGCATGCTTACCAGCATAAAGCTTGTATTATGCAGTGTAAAGCATGAGCTCTACAGTGTAAAGCATTCTTACCAGCGTAAAGCTTGAGTTATGTAGTGTAAAGCATGCATAGCAGTGTAATGCTTAAGTTATGCAATGTAAACCATGAGCTCTGCAATATAAAGCATACACTGCATAACTCAAGCTTTACACTGTTATGCATGCTTTACACCATAAAAAGCATGTTTCTCTTACTGAACCCCTAGGGCCACCATAAATATGGGGTTCAAATCTTAGTCATATAAATTTTTTATCTGATTTTTTCCTGTGTTTGACTGGAATTCATGTGACAGTCTCAGTGCTCTTGGAGAGGTCATCAAAGGATTTGATCATGAAAGGCTTATATGATGACCTTCCATGAAAGGACAAGGAGAGAGCTAAGGGAAATGATCAAATACTTTTCATTATGTTTGATTTGGAAAAAACGCAACCATTACCACAGATTTTAACATCACTTGCCTTTTACACTCTGCAACTTTGGTTATAAAATCTGATTATACATGCAGCAAACAAAGGCATGTTTGGTTTCATGTATTTTTGGCTTGAGAATGAAGGACATAGAGGAGCAGTAGAAGTTGGAAGTTCCATTTTAACTTTTTTTGAGAATGGAGAAATGGACACAGGTAGAGAATTAATCACATGGTCAGATGTGTGTGGAGGGCAAAACAAAAACTTCTTCATTCTCTGTGCTTGAAAACTGCTTATTCTACACAGAACATTTTCTATGATAACACATGTTTCATGGAGATCTTGGAAAGGTTGAAGTGGTAACATCTTTGTTTGATATAGCTGGATATCGTGATGTGACAAACCAACCCTTTTATTGAGACAGATGAATGGAAAATTTCAGGCCATAAAGCAGTTATTGCAGATTATCAACCATGTAAAATAAAGAATGATGCAGGAGACCAAATCCTTTTCAAAGAAAACATACAACAGATTCAAGTTGGATTTTGGAGAATTGGAAGCTTTCTTTTACATGCACTCATTTAAAGACAATGAACCTTAGAAAAAGGTTAGTCTATTGAAGAGAGGCATCAATACTTCTCAACAAGCCCAGCGTTCCAAGATTTCCAGCTTGTTACCTTCTTCTGGACCCACAAAAGCTGGCAGATATACAAAAAATGATGTCCTATATCCCTCCAAAATACAAACCCTTCTTCTATATGGCCTTAATGGCAGCAACTGGTGTTAAAAGTAAAAATGAGAATAATATTGTCTATTGATAAACAACTTATTATATCTTTTTAGTTGTAGTAACCTTGTAACCACTTTTATACTATATTTTGTTATTTTTATACACAATTTGTAAAACATAGATTAATTTCTTTTTGTTATTTTTATTTTAAGAAAGACTACATAATTTAGTTGGTTCTCAGTAATGATCCACAATTATATAGTATAATTTTTTGAATGAGAACCAGCTAAGTTAGTGAAATCAATATTTCGTGAGGGGGGAGTGCAGGGTTTGAAAGGGTGCCAAACTACCTATATTTGATATATGTTTTAAAAGTGTTTTCAAAAGTTTATAGTAATATGTATACTAAATCCTATTTAACAGGGAAAACAGTAGTTATATTATAAAAATGTATCATAAAATTCTTCTATAAAATTATCTTATAATTTCAAAACTTACATTTTTGTAATTCAGACCACAAAGTAAGATGTCTGTATCTCAAGAAAAATTTTACTATACTATTTATAAATAAAGCTTATGCTGATATTGATTATCTAGGTAATTGATAGCACACCTTGTATTTCAAATCAAATAGCTCGAATCAATGAAATATCCAATCAATATTAGTTAGAAGGTAGTTAGATATACAGGTACAGATATACTGGTACTGAATCTCCAAAGCTTCTATTCAAAACTAGCTACAAATTTGCCATATGAAAACAAGATTTGGATGTGTGTCTTTTTACCTATTCTAGTAAATTCTTCCACATTCGTTTGGAATTTTTGCTGGAGTTTTGGAGTGCTGAAGCATCTTTTTACTAATACTAAAAATTCTTATCATTTGTTTGGAATAAGAATGCTATCAAATGTGCATTGTACACATCTTAACTATCATTTTCGTAAAATTGTATGTAAAACTATCATGATTGTAAAATAGCAATTATTTTAATCAAAAATTACCTATGTTGTTATTTTGGGTTCTCAGATTATTAATTTATGACAAGGGCTTACCACCACTGATATATTAATAGGAATAATGATAACAAAATAAGTAACATGTTTTATTATTGTTACAAGTAATAAAATTACATTACTTGAAAACTGACCAGCATTTTGAAAAATAACAATATCTAAAAATATACAATGTATATTTTTAATGTTACATTAATGGGGGTGTATAGTAAGCTGAGTTAGGATACTAATTATTGGTTAAAAGTCCTGTCACAAAATTTCAAATTATGCAGCATGTTAGTCTTAGACCTGTTCATTCAAATAATCTAACTTATTTGACATTGAAAATTTGTTCTTTAATATTTTTTATTATAAGGGCCATCCATAAATATCGATACACAAGAAGAAGTAACATATTGCATAGGAGGGAGAGGGGTACCTCAAAATGTATTGCTATAAGTTATAAGTTAATTCATTATATTTATTAGTTTGAATGTTTTCTATTGGGTTTAAATATCAAAATTTCAATACTTGGGATTTTTATAAAGTTTTTGTGAGATAAAATCTATAATTTCTTATTATTTTACTCTGTGTTTCTATTAGGACAGTTCCAATATGGTATTTATGTTTTTTTATATTATGAATTTTGTATGATAGGTGGGAGGTATAAATAGTCTGAAAAATGTATTGCATATTCAGGAGGGGTCTTAAGAGACGATTGCATGTCTATCTAAAGGGGGTTCGAAAAGAATGAAAAAAATGCGTATCAGTATTTATGGATGGCCCCATAGTGATTATAAATGTGTATTAGAACAATGTTGAAATTTTATAATAGACCTTTGAAAATCTCTTGAATTTCATTTTGGGGGAACCCTGTATATAGCAGAATATATAATGCAACACCATACATTAAAATGAATTATTAAATGTGTGATTGTCAGGTGTAACAATGAATCACAACAAAATTAGTCCAAAAATGTTGTGAGCCTTAAGTTGAATATTAGACACCCTATATATATATATTAACTTTAAACTGAATTTATTTATTGTATACAGTAATTACTATTCCAATTATAATAATTTTTTGTAATATTTTAATAGTTTTGCTTTTTGTGTAGATAATATTTTTTCTTTACAACATAACATTATATTATTACTTTCAGAGTTGAATTGTGCTCCTACAGTGGCCTTAAGGTCTATCCTGGTCACGGAAAGCGTGTGATTCGTATTGATGGACGTGCATATTATTTCCTCAATAAGAAATGTGAACGGTCTCATTTTCTGAAAAGGAATCCTCGTAATGTAAATTGGACGGTTCTTTACAGGCGAAAGCATAAAAAGGGTCAAATTGAGGAAACCCAGAAAAAGAGGACAAGAAGGGCGACTAAATTCAACAGAGCCATTGCTGGTGCATCCCTTACTGATATTATGGCCAAGAGAAATCAAAAACCAGAATTCCGTAAAGCACAACGAGAACAGGCAATAAGGTTGGTGTAGCAACTTTTTCCACTAAATATGTCATTTTAATCAATGTCTTTATTTATACTAATGCGGACTTCAATCCTAATTATTTTGTTTAATTAGGTTTGTAGACCAGAATCGTTAACAACTTTATAATAGAGGTTGGTTTTTATTTAGTATTATTTTTGTTAGCTACCATCAGAGACCATCAATTATGCTTCTCTCCCATTGTCGAACGACTTATGAATAAAGAGGTCAATTTTGTAAATTTTTGAGTAGATTAAACCGAATAATAGTTATTTACTTTAGTTTCTTAAATATGATTTTAATGTTGTATTTTAGAGCTGCTAAAGAGAAGACAAAGGCTAAGGAAAGTGAGAAGAAGGCAAAGAAGACCGCTGAGTTGAAGAAAACTGGCACTGCCAAAGCTCAGAAGGCTGCCAGGCCTGTACAAAAAGGTGCACCAAAAGTTGGAGGAAAGCGTTAAAAACTTTAGTAGCATTGTTTCAAAAATTGTGATGTCTATCTCTTAATAAATGTATATGATGGAGTCATTGTGAATTATTTTATTGTGTTTGGTTAGAATTAAGTAATGAACTTGTTATATATTTTGGGACTAGTAATTTGTTTCGTTGCTTTCATAGTATACATTTTGTAATTTTATTGTCACGGTACCATCGTTGAAGAGTAATCAACTATTACTAAGAAATAGTATTCTGACTCCACTACTTCAATTAAGGTTTGCGTTTAAATATATTTTATGGTACGCGGGGTGCTATTTAATAGTACTACATAGAACAAATGTGGGTCTAGAATAGTTACAAAATAATACCAAAATGTTACAACAGATGTTACAGAGAGTAATATAATTATTTCAAAAAATGGTTAATTTAACTTTAATATAGGCATTTCATTTGTATTTAAAATAAAATCTATTATTATCGAGGAAAGTCTTAAGTGGTCTCATTAATATGAAATGACACTCTGGTGATTGCGTCAGACTCAATTTCCCCAGTATAAAATGTGGACTTATTTACATGTTAATTAGTCGACACAATGGCGTAAGTCCTATTCATTAATGACTACCGTTATTTGAATTGATCATGCAGACACGATAATGCAATTATAGCTAGCCAGTTAATTATTTTCACATTTGTCGATAATTGGTACGTGGTTTGAGTAGGTTTAGATTAAAGAAAAGTATGCTTTTGGATTTATTTATAAGTGGCTGTCCATAAAATACGTGACACCTGAGACGGGGCTTCTGAAAATGTCACAGACCGTCATGGGGTAGATAATGCAGCGTCTCGTAACGCTGAAAAAATATAGCGAGAGTGAACACTCTATGTATTTTTTCTATAGTTTGTATGCTTCAAATCAAGTCTTCCCCGGGAGGCAGCCGTGCATGAAGTCACTGGGTTAGCATCATAGAATTTATCTATTTATGATATTATATTTCTGTACATAATATTTGTTTCAAAGTGTTAGAGGACTGTGTGCTGTGGTATAGTATTAGCAGGTTATATTAAGTACTTTGATTATGGATTTAATTTGTCATAAATAATTAAAATTGTCATATTCCTTTTTTTTCAAAATATTGATTTATATGTATTTATGGTAGGGGGGGTGGTTGACCAGCGTCACGTATTTATTTAGGGGGGTATGCAAAATGGACGTATTTTATGGACAGCCCCTAATACCTTAAATGAAGGTAATATTTATATAATGTTAAGCTCATTAATTAGTCAATGTAAAATACATTGTAGCCAGGTATGTATTATAAGGGACGTCCTACAAATTCTGTTCACAATTTAGAGCCGGTGAAATTAGCCATTTTTAAAAAATATAGTGTATCAATAGGCAACAAATTCGGGAATTTGATTTGTATTTTTATTTATAGCCAGTATAGTTCCTAATAGCAGGGGAACTATAATCACAGTAATAATGATTCAAGCCGTAGACATTGGTAACATGTAATTATCAATTAATAATTATAATACATATTTGCTAAAACGTATAACTCCTAGTAAAATTATTGATGTACCTAATTAGCACTTGAACTGTTAATTAATATTCTACGTATTTGATTAAATATACCAATGATTATATATTATTTATCTAGACCGGCAAACCGACCAATATTCAATAGTAATAAACGTCAGCTAAGAAATATATCTATATCGATGCCAAATTAAAATATAATCAATAAAATAAATATGTATATATAAAATATTATCAATGCCAAATTGATGAACGGAAGTTCAACATTAACTCTAATATTAATGAAATTTATTATTTCATCAATTAATATTGATTGAAAACCCTCTTTTAAACGAAACTAATACCGTATATAATTGAAATGTGGTCTGGATGTTTTTTTGATCAGTTTGCCGGTTTAGATAAATAATATATAAGTCAATGAAGTATACGTATGGAAAGGATTATCTTTCAATAAAAATAATCTTAAAGGCTATTATACAATGAGCTAAATATATAACATTAATGGAAAATATATCCAGATTTGGCAACCAAATCATCAAATTTGAAACAAATTACTTGGTTATATATATATGTAATTTTGATTATGATACACATTATTTATTTATATATAATCTATTGTTTGGATTTCCAATAAAAATTATTCAACGAAACAAATTGTATTAAAGATAGAAATATGAAATAAACTTTTATATATTTTAAGTAATTTATTTAAATAAGGTTATTTCTTTTAGAAAAATATTCACAACTATCTATTTTAAAATAGTCAATAAGAAATTTTTTTCGTGTTATATCTGCGGTTTCTAATTTCCTTAATAATAAATTTTGTATAAAACGCCAATCTGCTACAAATAAAATAGATATACATATTTTATTAATACACCTAAACATATTATATATCTTGGCAAGCTGTTATAAATCCCAATAGTTTGGAATTGGTCGGTATTCCTATAGCTTGTCGCAAACATTGTATATCGTTATTTTGTTTAAAAATGTCTACATTGGTTTCTAGCGTTTATTTAACATCAAGTAAAAGGAGTTTTTCTGTTATTTATATATTTTTATTTAATATCTTTCTATAAGAAAAAAAATTGTAAATAAAAAAGATGCTAGCTTTAGAATATTGTTTTTTAATATTACACCATTTAAAAACGATTTATTCAATGTATAAGGTGTATTGTAATTATGTGCATATTGTTAAATAATTTAAAAATAAGCATTTATGCATTATGATATTGCAATATCTTTGCTTGTGATATGTCTTTTTAATAACTTTTATATCTATGGTTGAATATGACCATATTCAATAGTACCATTTTAGAATACTTCATCTTGATTTTGTTAATATCTGGTCAAATTGATACAGAATAATCAAATTTCTTCTAAAAAATGTAATTTTAATAGAAATTCAATACCAATTGGAATTAATGCATTAAAAATACATGTTGGGTACATTTTACTAATCTGCACTTATTACTAATAAGCACTGCACAAAAATAACCACATTTTTATAGTGTCTTTTTATAATTATATGCATATTTAAAAAAATATTTATTTTAGTAAATTTGAAAATAAAAATATGGTTTGTTCAAAAAAGTTAATTAGTTATTATAGGTAGAAACTACAACTAAAGTGAGTCTGTTGGTAATTTCACTAATTTTAGCAACACATATTTATAATATATTCATATTGGTAAAATATGCCTAACAAACCTACTATGGTTATAGTTTCTAACTATAATACCTAATAAACTTTTTTAGAACAAACCATATATTTTTATTTATAAATTTACTATAAATTAATATTTAAAACTTTTTATATGCACATTATTACAATACATCCTACGAAAATATGGTTATTTTTTATGATAAACCTGATGCCTCAACCTTTAAACAATACCTCACTAACTTTAACGAGCAATTCCAGTGATGAATTCAGCGACAGATTCAGGTTTTAGCAGGCAGAAAGTTAACTCACCCAATGGCTATATAAAATCAAAAATTTGAATTATGATAGTTAGTATCCTTATTAAGTTGTTTTTGGATAAATATTTTTAAGTCTTTATAATAATATCTATCATGGTTTGACATATTCAATTAGCCTCCTATGCATAATTTTATATATCTACTCCTAATAACCTTTTATGTTTGAGGGCTTATATATATATAATTGAATATTTTGCATTTATTGTTTATATGAGAATATATGTTCTGTAATTCATAAGATATTCTTCAAAATTTATATAAGAACCTAAAAATATTAATAGGTAAACATAGATTCATAAAGAATTAAACATTTTACAATTGATATCAGATCACATTTATTATTTTGAGCAAAATTCATTCAAGATTGAATAATAATTGAATACATATAATTGAACTGATCTAATTAAAAAATAATGAAATTGTCTCTATAGTTGTTTTTAGTGTGAATGCTGTATAAATAAACATAAATGCTGTACAATTCTCTTTCTATAAGAAATGTGAAAAGATGATATAGGGAATAGGCATTCACCCTTATACAATATATAACCCTATATAAGAGAGTTATAAATAACAGCTTGAATCATAGGTATAATTTGACAAAAATTACAAAATTGTGTATATTATGCGCAATCATAGCCACTCAGTGGACAGAATTGCTACAATGATAAAGTTAGTTATGTTGTTATTTTCATTTCACTATATTATGCAACATCTGATCACTTTTATAATAATATAAGTAGACACCAGACATCAATCAAGAGACAACTCAAATGATAGGCTATCTTTACAAATGACACTCAAAAGCCATGTCCCATTGTTGAGCAGATATAACATTGATCCAAGAATCAGATAAAAGAAAAGAAAGTGATGACAATAATGATTTTGAAGAAGACCAAAGAGAATTGAAAAAATAACTAGAAATACAATTTGACAATATAAATATAATTATTACACAATAACTAAATCAAGGAACAATTATATATATGTAGGTATAGTAATAATAAAAATATAACATTTGTATCAAATGTTGATCAGCCCATCAGGAAAAGGTTAAATATATGGTTTGTTCTAAAAAGTTTATTAGTTATTTTAACCATATATTAACCATATATTTTTATTTTCAAATTTACTAAAAATTAACATTAATTTTGTTTTAAAATATGTACATAATTACAATACACCTTATAAAAATGTGGTTATTTTTTATGATAAACCTGATGACTGATGTGCAGGGCCAGATTACCCATTAGGTAAAGTAGGCAGTTGCCTAGGGCCCCGCTCCCTGAAGAGCCCCGCACTTTATTATGAAAAAAAATTAAAGTGGATTATAAATTATTCACATAATATGTTAATAATTATCAAACATTATTGTTTATACGTATCATCATTTTAATATTTCCTAGCATATTAGTGGTTTTGTTTTCAGTAGTATACAATGTGTACAGTATGGTAATTATGTTATAAACATAGCTAGTTTCTGATGCTAATATATTAACTGCAGTATAAATATACAACTAAAATACATAAAATAGTATGAGAAATTTAAAAATAATAGGGTATGAGTAGGATTCAAACACATGACCCCCAGTGTGATAGTTAGCCCCTCTACCCCTAGACCACTGCTACTTTATATTTCAACATTGTTTATTTTTTATTTATATTGTATAACGCTGTATAGTGAATGCTGTTTCATTTTTTGGTTTTGTGCAAGCACTCTACAACTTCTTCGCAGCATCCACACACCAATGGAATATTCTTACTGGTACACTTACTGGTGGTCTTGTCATCAAGTCACTGTCAAGTACGAGGTGGTCTGCATAAGCTGATGCAACACAAGCCCTAAAAGAAAGTTTTGTGAAAATACTCTCTGATTTACTACAGTTGGCAGAAGATGGAGACCAGACAATGACTACCAGAAGTGAAGCATCATGTCTGGCATCACAAATGCAACATTTTGAATTGGCATTTCTTTGTATGTTTTGGGATTTCATTCTGGAACGGTTCAATGTCACTAGCAAGACTCTTCAAAAAGTAGAAATTGATCTTTCAATTTTTGTGAGTCTCTATGACAGCTTGCAGTCTTTACTACAGTCAATATGCAAAGACGAAGCCTTCCAGCACTATGAAGAGAAAGCAAGGTTGATCGTAGAGGACCACAGTTACCAGGCAGAACACCAGCGAATCAGGAAAAGAAAACTAGGGTTTGGTGAAGTGGACAATGAAGTTGTGCTGTCACCACGGAAAAAATTCTGAACAGTGACATATCTTCCAATCCTGGATTCCTTGTTAACAGAACTAACATGAAGAAAAAAAGTGTACACCAATCTGTCACAATTGTTTGGTTTCCTCTTCAACCTAACAACCCTGTCAGATGTTCTACTTAGAGAAGCTGCCTGCAATTTGCAGTATCGTTACTTACTGTTCACCACTCAACTCATTGAAGCAAATCCAAAGTGATGGAATTTTGGACACATTTCCTAATGTTGACATTGCACTGTGTATATACCTGACTCTTCCAGTGGCAAACACTGAATGTGAGCGCTCCTTTTCTGTGCTCAAATGAGTAAAAAATCAACTGCGTTCTACACTGGTTCAAGACAAACTATGTGACTTGTCACTGTTGACAATTGAAGCGGACTTAATGAAGGACATTGACTTTAACAATATCATTGATGATTTCGCAATGATGAAATCAAGGAAAAAGCCTCTGTAACATAACTTGCATTCATAACATTTTGTCATACATTCCATGTAAATAAATGTTTATAATCTTATTCTATTTTTTAAAAATTATTTCTATTTTTCAAAAAGTTACACTTTAAAAATCAAATATTTTGATGTTTTTATTTTCTTGAAGGGCCCAGCAAAATCAGTTGCCTATAGCCCTGCAAAGAGTTAATTGGGCTCTGCTGATGTGTGATTCAAGACTATTCATAAGGTTTTAGAATTCGAACAATATTATACCTTAATCTAACATTCATATAATACATAAATCAGTGCTATTATAAAATATTATAAAAATAGTAGTAATAATCATGTAGTGCATTAAACTTATAATAAAAAAGTCATGGTTACAAATCATTAGCTGAGAACCAAGGTAAGAGGCTGCATCTGAACTTTTTAGTTTTACATTTGAAATGGAATTTGTGACGTCTTCTTAGGTCAATTTCCATATTTCTGCTGCTGTGTTTTTCAGTATGTTGTAAAGAGTACCTTCTCTATACTGGACTCATCGTTTACATAAGTTTTTCACTAGCTTCTGTCAAAATTGTGATAGTGTTAGTGATTTTTCTAGGAGAAGTGCAGAGGTGTAATGTTGGTAAGTGTTGATGATCTTATAGGCATGACATTGAATAGCCTCTAGCTTATCTAATTGCTCTTTTGTGAGGTGCAAATGACAGACAGGTGCACCATATGTTAATAAAGGGAGAATTTCTGCCTCGTAGATGGCTATTATCTCTTTAATAGAGGCATTTGATTTTTTAGCATTTGATGAAAGTATATTCATTTTGATACCTTCTTAATTGTGGTATCTATATGCTCTTTCTATCCTAGGTTGCTGCTAATGGTGATTCCCAGTAATTTTTGCTGTTTGAACTGTGTTATCCCCAATTTTGATTTCTGGCCAAGTTCCTTGTTTTTTCTTTGTGTATTATTTGAAGTATTTGTGTCTTACTGGGGTTCAGCATCATGTTGTTAAATTCCATCCACTTTATTGTATTGTTGATTTTTATTTGCATCAAAGATTGCTCTGGGTCATTGATAGTTTTGAAGAGAGTGAACTCATCAATGAACTTAATTTTGGATATCAAATCGTTTTTCATTACCAAAAAAGAAATGGGGCCAACCTTTGTTCCCTGAGGGACACCTGCATGCATTCTCAACCAGGATGAGTGACTGCCGTTGTATTTGACTCTCTAATGTCTGTACTGCAGAAAGCTGGATACTGAGTAAGAAAGTTAGGGCATCCCAGACCCATGAGTTTGTGTATTAGAATACTCATGTCAATTCTATCAAAACATTTAGAAAAATCTAAGAGGGTGACAGATGAACAGTTTCCTCTATCTATTGCTTTGTAAATCTTATGCATGAGGGTAGCAACTGCATGGTTGGTAGATCAATGTTTGAGTCCATTAAATTGTCTCGGGTCGAGATGTTACTGGAAAAATCCTGCCAGGTTTTTCACCATAAAATGTTGGGGGGTAAATGGATGTAGTTGATTTCCATCTGTATAAAACATACTACAAATAATGATATTAAAATATATTTGGCGTAGTTGATGCGGGAACTGGCAAAGAAGTATGGCATCATGGCAGCAACAGCAGCTAAATGTAATGGCCAGTCACATTCCCTCTCAGCTCTGACAAACTGCATCATTATCAAAACTGGCTTGATGAGGTTGTTCACCCACAACTTTGATGTTCTACTCATTTTTGTTTAACAGGGATGCCCTGTTTAACAGAGAAAAGAGGAACACATTATTAACATATTCTATTATTTGTTAAAAAGGATTGTCTAACAATTCAAAGGTATAAAATGACAAAGAAAATTATTTATATGATTATTACCATTCCTCCGAGGCTGACATCGGATCAGAGAAGTGTTCACTGGTATGTATTATATTTCAGAGGAGCTCTTCCACAACCATCCTCAGGGTTCAACTTTTTTGTTGGAATTTCTTTCCTGAAAACATAGAATGCCTCTAAAAGCAGAATTCACAAGTTCTTCAAGGCATAAGTTCTTCCAGGTCATGCCAGCAATATCAGATTTTAGGAAACTACTGACAGTGCTATATTAGCATTTGTATAAATGGCATTTAATACATATGATACAAATGGGAATTTTAAGAAAAGTATTGAAATTTGAATGAAATCTGATTATAAAACATATGGTAAAAGATTCAAATGGGGTGGTATCCACCCCATACCCATCAAAGGGTAAAAAATTTGAGAATTGTTTCAAAACACCAGCATTAGAAAAGCTGTAACATTTCTTTCTTGACTGATTAACTTTAATTTTTGACACAAAATTGTTGTACATAAGGCATTTATACACTGCAGGTTTTGTTATTATTGCTTAAATATTTCTAGAGTTACAGACTTTCAAAAACTACCCCATTATCATGTAACTGTATCCCCCTATCAACATAGGCTAGGCCTAGATATTTAAGTGACAAAACTACTAAAATATCTTAAGATGGACATATATTTTGAGGATCCATCAAATGCATGCACCTGTCCTTCAAACTTTGGAATAATTCTGCTTTAGGTTAAATTATTTTAAATTAAATTTCAAATCGGTTCAAATTTAATCGTTTGAATCAATGTTGGATATTTTTTCATTTGTTGTTTTATCTGTCATCTCATATTCAATTTTAAATACCGAATGTTAATAAACTGTCTCTCAATATATATTTTTAATGTTTTGCCTTGCTTCCAAGTTGTTCAGATACAGTTATGATTTGCTTCACACATTGCAATACATTGCAATACACATAATGTGATCATGGTACGATCATAATATATTTTCAACATTGTCTTTTTTATATTTCAAGACAATTTTGGTTGATTTAACAGTGTATTAGTAGGCCAGGAATGTAGTCTGATACTTCACTGAAAATTAATTAACTTTAATATGCAAGAAAATTCTATACTAAATAATGCCATAGAATCAATGAATTAATTTTTATCAAATAAAATTTCTCTCTATTAATGCCATTGTAAAGCAACATAGTAAAGCAATTTACCTATGCAAATGAATTTACTTACTATGAAATAGTAAAATAATACTATCACTTAAGAGCATGGGGCATAATAATTTATTAGATACTATTCTTAGAAATCAATATTTATTCTACTACTTTTGGTTGGAACATATTAAATTTTGATATTTTATTAGGAATATTTTTAGCAGTTATTAAAGAAGAATTTTTTTACAAAACCTATTGGGAAACACTTGACCAAGTTAGCAAAGCTTTGGTTTTTATTCATATTTAATATATAAGTAATAATCTATATATTAGTAAACAAAATGTTGATTTATAATCTTAAGATAATTGATAATTTAAAAAAGTCACAAAATCAATGTTTAGTTACCTAGGCTACAACTAAAGATAAAATAATATAACATTTTTAAAAATAGAATAGTTAGGTTGGTACATAATTAGTGTAATTCTTACATTCTATGGAAATGTCATGTTCATAATTTTTGTATTGGGATTAATGTTTTTTTCAGTAAATCATGTATAATGCCCTACTTACTATATTTCTCAATAATGGAACTACTCACTCATTAATGTATATTAAAAAATATAAATAGATTTTTATACCATTTATAATATTTTTCAATGTACTAAATTTAAATAAACATGAATTATGGATATTTTTTTTTAAAAAACATTTTAGTTGTCAAGAAATGTCTTCAGTAAATAAACCAAAACTATCTTTGGCATTTGGAAAGAAGACTGTTGTTCAACGTAAACGGTAAATTGTAAAAATTATTGGTATTCTATGAATTAAGAATCGAATTTTTAATCAAAGGTGGACAACTTATTTTAGAGTTTATTAACTGTATAAGAATAACTTCTAAAGTAAGTAGTGGCATGATATTCATAAAACCTACACCTTTGGCCTGAAGAGAGTGAAATATATTTCCATAATTGTTATTTGTTTCCTTTACATTAAGTCACAAACGATAGGGCTATCTGAGTAATAAATTATTAAAACAGTTTTTTTTAAATATTTGTTACTTTTAGATTACCAAGTGATCTATGTGATGATGAGTGGAACTCATTTGTAAAGTTTCCCACAAGTCCTGTGATTGGTTGTCATTCATCAACAAAACGCCAAAGTACTGTGAGTGGTTGTCATTCATCAACAAAACGTCAAAGTCCTGTGATTGGTTGTCATTCATCAACAAAACGTCAAAGTCCTGTGATTGGTTGTCATTCATCAACAAAACGCCGTATAACTCTGATGCTTGACAATGCCCATTCTACTTTATCTGAGTCACTTGTCAATAGAAAAGATCGACAGTTCAAAAAGTTTGACCGCCGATTGAGCTTAGGTTGGTGTTCATTTTCATCAAAAATATTTGAAATATTGATTTAATTATTAATTTCTAAATGAAATTTGTAGGTGAATCTAGGTTGCTGATATCTCTTACGTTTCTTCCAAAAATTCTGTGAGAAACGAAATACTGTTTCCGTAAAAACACTCTCAAATATTTTGCCAAATTCTTTATAGTACAATAAATCGAATTTTGTTGTGGTTGTTGTATTTTTCGTTGATTAGAATGTTTATTAATAACTAAGCTTAGTATTTTAATATCTGATTTAATGATATCGTTTAACTGTTGTTTTCAACTCAGATAATCGGATTCTTAGGACCTCAAATGACCCAAGCTTCTCTCTTGATGTCTCCATTTCAAGTGTTGAATCAGATAAAGATGAAAATTCTGCATTTTCACAGGTTTTTAATTTTTAATATAGATAATTTATTAATTTAGGAATTAATGGTTTTATATTTTTAGCTTTGTTTAACGGTTTTATTTTAATTTTCAGACAGTATTAAACACTCCGATTTATAGCCAATCCGATTCTTCGCAGCAATCGCAAACGTCAAATCGATTAGTTTGTAAAACTCCAGAAAAGAGAACTTCATTTTGCCACAAAGAAACTTCTAAATCTTCTGACTCCATCAAAACTTCAAAATTCATCAAGTATGTTTAGATGTTTTGTTATTTTACACTATATTTATAGTCATCAATTTTACAGGTATTTACGTACTCTTAATTTAGATATGTTGTCGTTGTACTTTTGGTAAACAATGTGATACACATATTTTCAGTTCTGTAAATGTTTTCCAATTCATAGACTTTCCCCAAATTGTGACTAATTATTAAACTTAAACTTAAACTTTATATATTTGTCAAGGAAATGGCAGATTTCTTACATCTAAAATATTCTGGACTATTACTAGTCAAAATGTCCAATCTAGTTTATTTTAATAATATATGATATCAAAAGAAATTGAACCACATCTGTTATTATTATGTATAATAATGTAATACTAATAGAAATTATTTACTCCAGAAATGGCTTGGCTGAACGTTTAGCCCTTCTGATTAAACGTAAAACATCTGAAAATTTTATTAAAAAACACCAGCAACGAACATCTTTACTAGGTAAGTAAGCTAAAATATTCCATTTTCTTATTATTTGTAAATTTAATTTGCCGTCAAATATATATTTTTGAATTGATTTGAATCTTGATGAAGCTTTTGAAACAAAATCTGTGGTTACTTTAATTTCCATGGACTTGTATTATAGTTGATTCTATTCACAACAAGGATTTCCTCAATTGTTTCATTAGCCTCCAACTCAAAAGAGGTCAGCACCACCGAACGGCTTGTCGTGCACGATTTGATCTCGGAATTCGGTTTCACACGACTCATGTGTCACTCTACTGAACCTGACCGACAGCCAATCATCATCCTTCTATCCAAATTTTCCAGTAATACCAAACAGGATATCAGAGTGGGTCTTGTACTCTCTGTACTGTCTGTTGAAGTTGGGTCAGGGTAAGAATTCGATTCATCGGAACAACCTTAAGATCCACTTTAATACCAAAGCCATGATTAAAAGTCTCTCCATTCACATCCAAAGTCGCAAGACAGATAGTCCGAAATGCAAATTTTAAATATTGTTCAAATATTGTTAAGTAAAAAAGTATTTATAGACAGACGGTTATAATGTTAATACTTATTAAGAATTAATTAAAGATCACAATGTTAATCCTTTTGTCAATAAAAGCATGACTTGGAATCAGTCCACTGTACTCTTTGATCCACCGATTGAATGCGAAAACGAAGATAATAGTCTTTCAACTGCCTTGACATGGAGAAAACTTGAGGATATTGAATATAGACCACCTCAACAACCAAGTATAGGTACTCATTTGCAACCAACCTCTTTTTTTGATGTTTTTATTTACAATCAAAACGTTGTCTCTTGTCGAATGTGTAGATGGCCCTTATTCAGAAATACGACACGATTTGGAGGTAAAAATATAGAATCTTTATGACTTGTATATTTTAATTAGATGACACTACTGGATGACACTAAGTTTTAAATTTGAAAGGTGTTATTTATTCTATGAATATTTGAACATTAATAATTCATAAAAATTACAATATATATTCACCAAATCTACTTTTTACATTGAATATTAAAGTTATTAAACCAATACATCGATTTAAATAACATTTCTTATATTATAGAGTACAAATGATCCTTATAGTAATGGAACAAACTCAAGTTTACCCAGAAAAGAGGAACTTGGGTCAAATTCTGTTCTTATTCTTCGGAAATTGGAATTTTGGGAAGATGGCAAGATTAGGTAAGTTAACTTGTCTATTTTGCTTGTAGTTATTTCCCGCATTATTTAGATTTTATTAACAAAGAACGTAATTATTCATAATTTTGATATCAAAATAATGTTTATTAGTCATTGATTTAAAATATATTTTGTTCACATTTCAGAAAGTGTTGTCTCTGTGCTCATTATAAGAGAGGTTTTGGATTTCTGTATCTCGCGAAACAACAATATGAGGAGGTTGAAGAATTTGCCATTTACGATATTAGTAAAATTCTTAACCTTCCAGATTGTCGCCAGTATGTGTTTACTTATCGCTCTCTTTTGTATTGATTTCAATGTCTGAATCTATCAAGCATTTTTCATTTTAGATCAATCTCCGCTGCCAATTCATTTGTACAAGAAGTTCAGTCAAGTTTTACACACGACAGTCAAGATAAGGTAAGCATTTCTTTTTATATTTAGAACACCGTGTACAAAAGAAAGAAAGATTTAATGATACCTGTATTTTTTACTCGTATACAATCATCAGATCTACGAATTCCGGTCAAGCATCGTGTCCCTTTGGGACATCGCTGGTATTCGCAGATCTGAGTGTCAATTTGGAACCTTTCATCTGCACGCTTTGGGATTTCTAGATCAACGGGTTCCAGTACCATATGTAGTGAGTGGATTATTTTGTTCGTTTACAATTATACTGTTTCATAAGAAATTCAGCTGAAATTTAGTAAAAAAACACTCTTTGCATAAAATTAACCACTAAAACTGCAATAAATAGAATACATTTTTTTAATGATCCTACAACATTTGAAGCCGGCGTTTTATATCATTTTAGATTAAATTTTATATATTAATAATTCATTCTGTCTATAATGTAATATTACCCGTTACATTTTGTCAAATATATTATAATATTGAATATTTAACAGAATTCTTTTTCTACTTTTGTAGATACATTCCAATTCATTTGTACAAATTACGTATTATTATATTTAGGTATGTTGTTATGTATAACAAAATTATTATTGATTATATAATTCAAGAATTCTCTGAATGTTGGAAGAAGGCACTTCTTGGTTGGATTTCTTTTAGTTCAGGTTAGCAATACTTAATATAAATATATATATATTCAAATATTATAAACTATTGGATTTGCATAAAGTACCGCTCACGTAAATGTTTCACAATAATTACAAAAATTGATAAAAACATGTTATAATATTTCGCCAGTTGATAATAAATGAACCACCTACCTTTCTTATATGGTTTTGAATGGTTTTGACACTTATATATTGTCACAAAATTGGTATTCAATGGATTATTAAAAAGTGTGCGCTCTGGTCAGAACGATCACCGCTTATACAATGAACCGATTTTCAGGGTCGATTCAATTTCGTTTCATGCGGAGTCTATTGTAATTGTTTAATTGATAATTAATATTATAACTGATGTATATCTAGGATCTCAGAGTTCCTCACTACCTCTACGTTTTGCCACCTCGAAATAATCGTGCGGAGAGAATCAAATGCTCTGAAGAGGCTCATCTTCCGGCGTCTTTCAAGTCTTTAAGTCTGGTTCGATTCCAGGATATGCTGATGACCAAAGGTAGGTTGACACAAGGAACTCTTTTATCCCAACTTTTGTTAATAAGCATTTGTGATAATAACTTAAACATTTTTTGAACTAACTAACGCAACGCAATCCAATGGAAATAATTTTCTTTTTCAATCAGAATTGTCAGAATTTGACCGATTTTCTCAGCTGATTGTTCTCTCACAATCAAACAAAACCCGCGAAGTGGATATTCGTCCAATTCGTTTGTCATCAATGCGGATTTTATCTAGTCTGCAACGTTTTAATATTGTAAAATTTACAGGTAACAACAAACTTTAACCATTAAAAAATATTTAATATGTCCATTTATTTTTCATTAATAACATAGTTTCTTTCGAAATAACCTTTATTATACATATATATTTAATGTAGCATTTCCTCTTTTATTTTCATTTCAGGTAACATTGTATCTATCTGCTCCGACCAGTCCTACTCATGGCCTGTATGCAAACTTTGTCTCTCTGGTAATCTTCGCAAAATAAGGTATATAATATGGTCCCTTTATCGATAATCATTACCACACGTCATATAAAAACCATAATAATGGGTTCCTTATATATGTATTTTTTGTTTTCATTTCAAGTTGATGTTAAAGTTTGGTTCTTGGTATCAAGTGTCCGAGTGTCAAGCTAACAAATCGATTTTAAGATCTCTATGGCGCAAAAATTCAATATGGTGGCGAATTCCCCATCTAAGCAAGAAAATCACTAAATCATTAAATTACAAATAACACCAATGTGATAGATTATGGTCATTTTTCTATTATACATTTATAGGGTCTCAAATGCTTCCTTTTTGAGATATACACTAAAAACATAATTTTTATGCCTTTAATTGTTCTAAAAGTGTCTATGATGCATGCACATTTTTTCAAAAAAATAATTACGTATTTAGATACTTTATATACATATTTATATCTATTGGTAATATATTATATGCATCATAAAGCAGTTATTTGTGATTTAAAGTTTTTTTGCTTAAATAGGGAATTGGCAGCCATTTTATTATTTTTAATTTGACAGCTTGACACTCGAACCAGAATTGTTCCATAGACCCTTACCTATTTCAGCACCAATTTGAAATGACTGATTGCGTGGAAACCCCATAAAAATGCATATTTCGTTATTATACTATAGAAATTTAAAAGAATCCTTTAATAGCTAATAATATCGTAATAAAATAAGATAGTTGTGTCATGTTTCAGTTTTCTTTATGAATGTGATCGATGTTTACACAAACAATCAACTCCTCAGCAGAAGTACAATATTGAGGTTGATGTAGCCTTATCACTCTCAGGTCACGACAAGAAACACAATCTAATACGCCTCTTAGTAAGTGGGATCCATAGTGAAAATTCGTAATTATTAAAAAGCCGTAATGGAGAAGTCGTATATTAAAATGTAGTATATTAAAAAGGGTTACTTGAGAAGTGGTAATGGAAAAGACATAATGAAAATGTCGTAAATTAAATAGTACGACTTTTTAATTATGACTAAATTACAGACGAAATTTTAATAATTACGACTCTTTGCTTGCAACCCTAATAAGTATTCTTCGAGGTATTTACAGTAAAACATCACATGTCAGACATTTTGGGAGCAGCACCAAACCTGCCGTTGTTCTGAATGTAATTATTTTCTCTAGGTTATACAATAGTTTATTAAAATATATGCCTATATCCAAAAGTTTGTCTCACAAATTTCGTTAGTTGATCCTTCAAAAATTCTTTTGATTATCAATATTATTATATAAATAAATTGTTTTATTATGCTATTTAAAAAAATTATAACCTAAATTTGATTTATTCATAAATTTATTAATAACGCTGACTCTATAATATTCTGTTGATAACGTCTCAAATGATTAAAACTGTTCAGTAAAACAATATAAACAAAACAATACAATACAAAACAATACAATACAAAACAATACAAAACAATATATTCATAAAACAATATTCAAATACCGTATTACTATAAGTAAGGAGTGTGGCTTAGGTGTCATTATCTCGTACTACTAGTATGCAAATTTCAAATTGAAATTGTGTAACTTATTTGTTTCAATCTCCGATTCTAGATGCACCACAAAACACTGTCTTTGTTGATAGATCAAGATATCTCTCAAATCACAACTGTAAGATTTTCTGAGATAATAAATTTCTGCATAAAACAGTTTGCATTGATAACTCTGAACTTTTAAAATCATTACTTTTTCGATTAAATCCATTTAACGTTTCAGGGTGTTGAGATGACGCAAATCGTTGGTTGTTCTCTACCTGATTGCTTGGCTATTGTTACTAGTTTAAGGTCCCACGAACAGTTAGTTGGATCTTTCGACTCCACTTATCTCACTTTACTGGAATTCCGTTGTGATTATGGATAATATGTATCGGTTTTCGTCATATTTGATTCATTTTCACCATTTGCAAAACAATTGGATACTATTTATGTTGTAAATTTGTATACTTTGTAAATAAATCAAAATGTCATTTATATTATGATAACAAATATTTTTGTTATAAATTTCCTTTTTAATATTTAATTTAAATTACTGAACGATCGGGCCAATATTGCTTCCAATTGCTTCCTTTCCGGTGTCAACTTAAATCTATTTAATTATAGCTAATAAGGGATTTCCCATTCAAATGAGATTTAAAAGATATGGAAGATGTAATACAAAGCAATTATTTGAAGTCCCTTAAAACAAATTAAAGTATCAAATTCTCAACAATTGTGACAAATTTGACGAAAAGAGATGACGGAAATAAATTTGTTAATATACACACTAGGCTACTCCGGCTAAACCGGACACCCAAAAAATAGCATTTTTAATATTTTAAATATATCAATATTAGTTGAATGAATAATTTTCAACATTTACAGCGTAAATAAAATTTTTATATGCTTTCCACAAAGCAAACGAACACTTTTTCATTTAAATATGAAAAATGTTAATTTCTAGATATTATCTACTACCATTTTCATAAAAGGATTAGATGGAACATTTTTCAGAATAATGAGGGTTTGATGTCTTTCAGGATTCGGCCGAAACAGCAATTCCATTCTGAAAAATCCCTCAACGCATTTCCTTACATACTTCCATTATGAGTCTCATCTCCCACAACCGAACATAAAAACAAACTCAATAAAATATCAATTTACTTCCCACAAAATTGTATCTTGTAAACTTGTCATTCAACAAATAGTCCGTGGGCCACCAGAACCCCCCTCCCCCTATTGGGGAATTTTAATAGTGGTGTTTTTCTGAAAGATTATGGTATAATCTATCGAATTTCACTTGTTAGCCTTTTTTTAAAATTCTACGAGTCCAGTGGAGACTTATTCTGATTTCCCATATTAAAGAATAGGAACATTTCTATGATTTTGTCCCAATTTTCGTGAAAATTTACATTTTAGAAAAAATATAACTTATCTATATTTTTGAATGAATTGTTGCAAATAATGAAACATCTGAATATTTTAATTAGTTCTCAAGCCTATTTTAACTAAAATAGGCTTGAGAATTAATATTCTAATGCTTCCAGAAAATAAATAGTATAACAATTATCCATCTAATTTCACTTGTAATATGACGAAAAAACTTCGGTGAACGAAATGATATGCAACAATTCATTCAAAAATATTATTAATAGTTTCATTTTCTTTAAAATGTCAATTTTTACGAAAATTGTGACAAAATCATAGAAATGTTCCTATTCTTTAATATGGGAAATCAGAAAATGTCTCCACTGGACTCGTGTATAATTTAAAAAAGGCTAACATACCAAAATTTTATTATTATGAAATAATTTATATAAAAATCATAAACTAACAAATTCCCCAGGGGGGGGGGGGGGGGGAGGTTTTTTTGCTGGCCCATGGACTAAAAAGGCAGGAAACATTTTCTTTTAAAAAATACTATTAAGAAGAAAATTTACACATTAAAACTCATAGAAATTCCAGACTCATTCATTCAACACATAACAAACATAGCCAAATCGATATGCACATGTACTAACAGCTATATTAATGTACATTAAAATTTAGGATAGAAAATCTGGGTGACAAAAAAACTTTTCTGCACAAGCTGAATGGAATTATATATTGGTGAAACACAGATTTTTGCCATCCGTCACCAGAAACATTTCAAATTTATACAATATCGAAAATTCCCATTCAGCCATGTCTTTACATTAGAAAAACAATATAACTACATGACAAATCTTTCACAACCGATCGAATCATTAAAAGAAATTTTAATACAAAATCATAACACAAAAATAAGAGTATGACTTTTTTCTATATATTTAATATTTATTGTTTTTCTATTTTTGAATTATTGTATTACTCTTTATAGTTAGTTAAGTCCGTAATTCAAAGCAGGAAATGAATAAAAATATGATAGTACGCATAATATTGAGCTGGACAATGTTCAAAGTATGTACATGAATTATATTATACAAAATAGTCATAATTATACTCAATAATTCTTATTTAGACAAGATTTGGAATTATAGAGGTCTTCAAAAAGTTGTTAAGAATAAATTTATGTATGTTAAATTAACTTGTTAATATTACTATATTACGTATTAATAGTACCAATTAATACTTTAAATATATATTAAATTCCACCGCTTTTTCTTATATAATTATACAATAGATACAAATAGTTTGTATAATATTATTTTTACTTGAATTTTAATAAGTAATTTATTTTTTTATTATGAAGAGTTTATCTAATTTATAGAAGGTGGGATATTAATTTTACAAATTACATCAAATACTCCTAAAATTTTAGGATATTAACAACAATTTTAAACCTTTTTAGAACTTTGTATATAACAATCATTGAAAGAATGTTCTATTGTTTCCATCATTTTACTGTTCCAGTCATTAAATCAGTTCGATAATCTGATTGTTAAATATTTCGTTTTTATTGAATTTGTTCAGAAAGAATTCATAGTTCATGCTAGCTGGAGGAGTGAAATGACATTAGAGGGTCATCTTCCTTTTAAACGGAGTTTTAGTGTACTGCCAACGTGTTCTTTTAAGGTCAATGTCTTTAAATTTTGCTTCAGATTGTTTAGCAACTGCTGCAGTGATCGATTTTGGAAATACATTTCTTTCAATGGCCATTCGATTGATATATATATATGTTATTAAAAAATATTTGAAACTCCTTTTATTTTTTGATATCTATTTTAAACTAACGTAACGTATAAGCTCTCTGCAGCTAAGTGCGCGCGTTTCTATATGCTCAATAGGTAATTATGTCGCATACCTTAAAATGGATTCGATTTTGTAAGTCTGTAACTATATAGAAATATTCAAACAATTATAACCAAACCTGAAATGTATAATTAAATACCCTTTAGACAAATTAATTGCGTTAAAATATTAAGTTTTTCTGACGAGATTTAAAAAGTTACACTTTTTCTATTGTGATGTTTTCAAACAGTTCCCATTCTCTTTCAACCAATATAAAGTGGGTTTCTATTCGAAGGTTTTTCATCACAATTTTGACGTATATTTCTCCTGTCGTAATTTCTAATTTCATGTAATTTTCTAAAAAAAACTTTATAAAATATATAAATCGATTTTTATATTTTAACAAAAAATAATTATCTCTAATAAAATTAGTTTAACATAAAAAGTTTTAGATCACTTTTGATTATTTTAAAATTAACAAATGATTATTTTTAGCAATAGTATTGTAACTAAAATGATTAAAGCAACTATTTACATTATTTAAAATAATTACTTATGAAATGAAAACAATATTTTGCAATATCTATTTATTAAAAGCAGAAAATATCATATTCAAGAGAATCAAATCTATAAAATCGAATTTATTAAAACTTCTAGTAATAATAACAGAGTAATTAAAAATTATTGTAAACAATAATCAAATATTACGGAATCCAGTAGGTAATCACAATAATCACATAATCCAGTAGGTAATCTATCACAATAGATATATTATTAAAATAAAAGTGAATATTGTTACATTTAAAAAAAAATAAGAAATAAGGAAAAAATAAAAAATAAATGTCTATGAAAGTTTGAATCGTTAGGTTAGTTAATTGCGTCATTAGAGGTTTGTGTCATATGCATTATGATGACACAAACTTTTGTGATTTCTTGCTATTAGACGCTTTGTTTGGTTGAGATTGTCTTGATTTCTGAATCCAAAAAATGTATTAATCGATCGACTTTGATATTGACCGATTCAACTGCTCTTTCGAGTTCAATTTCCGCTGAAATAGTCAAAAATAAGAATATGCATTCAAATATTTTTTAGTTGAACACTTAATATATTATTATGTTCTATAAATACTGGTATTCACGGGGAAAGAGGGGAAGATTTTCTTGTTTCATAATCATTTTAAGCTTAGCGTGTCTATGCTCTAAGGCAATATATGATAACTAAAAAATGGGGTAGTAAATAAATTATATTTTGTTGTAAAATATATATATTTTTGATTTTTTATCGGTAGATAAAACAGTTATTATAATCTATCTAAATAAATAATCAATATAATCTCTATTAGTCTGGACGCCAACTAGCTGAACCTGGAAGTAGAGTGTATACAATTTTTTTTTCATTTTCTATATCAGAAAATCCCGCTGATTCCGAACCCTGTTCATGTCACCTTTGAGAAATTTTCACAAAATCGATTTTTATGCCGCCATTAGTAAAATTTAATTTTAATCAATATTTTGAGTTCTATACAACCAATCTCAATAATTTTGGGGGCTATACCCATAATTAGAGGGTCTCAATAATTTTATGTCACCATATTCTGGATACGATTTTAGATAAGTACATTCTAAATGATTTGGTTATAGTGTTTTAAAAAGACAAATTTTGTATGACGAATGGTATATTATTAATAAACAATACAATGGTTTATATAGCAAAAATTATAAAAAATTACAACTAATCAAATAGAGGTCACGAGTGTATCCAATTGTCATAGTCGTCATATAAATCAGAGGCTACATCACAATTATTCAGTTCTTTATGACAATTCTCAGCATGACATACGCAAAATACAGTGCACGGTAGTTTAGCGCTCACACATCCACATCTTCCTGATTTGCAAGGTCTTTCACTTTCACAAAAGCAGCGAATCAGTTTCAGAATCTCTTGTGGAGCAAGGGACACATCTTCATGTATCGATTTAGGCAACATAGTCTTGGAACTGTCGTCACGAATGTATCCACGTTCTGTTGGATCTAGCGAGGGAGGGTCAAGATCCAAAGCGTGTTTCCACACAGCTGCCTGCAAATGGGCTCGCTTGACATTTTCGAGAAATGCTTCTGTTGTGGGAAGTTACCTCTACCGTAGAGACTTCAACTTTGGTATGGCCGTGGTGCTCTTTCCAGACTTCGTCTTTTTTTACACAAGGACTATAACAGTCATTGTGTCCATATCATGGGGCTATAAACTCGGATGCCTGTCAATTGTTATATCTGGTAACAATGCATGAATGTACCTAAAAGTGACAAGGAGTAGCCTTCTCGCAGTACTTTCAGTACCCTGATTTTACCAATACCGAAATAACATGCACATGTACCATAATCCGATAGGACGTGCGTAGACAACAGTCCATTTATTATGCTCCGCTGTTGTTTAACAGTATAAGCTTGTATGTCAACAGCTGTTCTACTGTGAATCCGCGATTCCATGATCAAGTGACTTGCCTGACACTGACTGACACGCCAACTTAGGTTTCAGTCGCAGCCACTCTTACTGTTTGTTGAACAATGATGCCGTCTGCCTCTTCATGAGATGTAGACAAGTCTTCCTTGTGGATCACCATTCCCCCAAAACTTATTTCAATAGGTGTGTTATTGCTGCTAGTGATAACAAGTTTGTGGTCATTGAGTAGTCTCGAAGGAACGTAGTGTCTCTGGTCAGCTCTTCACATATAAGTTCCATCAGCTGTGATTTATTTTCTGACACTGTAATCAACTATATTTTATTGTAGGATTTACTTAGAATCTAATGTTAATAACTTTATTATGGTAATAGATCTTTTATTAAAACTTTAGAAATAAAAATTATTCTTTTTGCTCTTTCCAATGATATAAGTTTTAATACATAACTAAGCGTATTTTTTCTACAATTTTAGCTCAAACTTTGGATAATTAATCAAATAATTTCTTTTGCCTTATCGATATTACATTGATTTTGGTGAAAGTCGTTTTTGGATTATATAATTATTTGATGATCATAAAACTCATTTAATTATATTTATTGACCTTCCAATTAATTATGCGTGTAGCCACCAAAATTATTAAGATTGGATATATAGAACTGGAGATATTGATTTTTACGTAATGGCGGCATAAAAATGGATTTTGTAAAATTTTCTCAAAGGTGACAAGGTGTCATTATCAACCGGATTCGGAATCAGCGTGATTTTCTTATATAGAAAGAGCAAAAAATATTGTATATACTCTACTTCCAAGTATATCTTTAAAATCCGATTTGGCGGCCGGTCTATATGACATTAATAATAATAACACAGGAAAATATTTTTTCAAGACCGTTTTTTATGCATACAAAAAGTTGGTTACCTTGAACCTTATAATAAATGAAATGAAAAAATTACTGTTGTCACCTCACACCTCCCAACGTTTACAACTATAGGACACCCTCACTACAATAAGGGACTACGTCAGAAATGTAAAAAAATGTTGTTTGAGTCAGATAGTGTTCGGTTTGCCTCTGGACAGTTTCTACAGTATATTTTTTAAAGTATGGACTGATATGTTACAAAAAAGAGGTTGTGTAGTGGATGCCTTTACCCATAGTGGTTTATACCCTTTACAAAATCCTGTAAAACCAAGCGAATACAAAATCACCGAAGTATTCAAAGGAATGAGAATGATGTCCAACTTGTAGATCAAAACATATCTCTTCACCGAAAAATGGTAGTATCTCTTTAAAAATTCAGATTCCACGCATAATAAAGCTCACATGGCAAACATAACCTGAGCATTTGTTGAAAGAAAAAGAGACAAAAAGAAGATCATGAATTTTCAACAAAATAATCCCTCATTAGAAAAAAAACTTCTATATATTTGATCTTACTCAACCCAGCACATCTACATGAATTCAGCCTATCAGAAAGAAGCCAAAATGTTCTATAATCACTTTTAGTACACAACTTAAAGTGCTGAAGGTTAGTCATGACACAAACAATTCTATCTGCTGTGTTTGTGATGGGTACAGAGGATCAATATATGATCTGAAGAATGGTATGTATCAGTGCTGAAATTGTGGGGATTGGTCATGGGAAGGTTGTTTAATTTATGCTCTGGTTGAACATAAATTTTAGATTAGTTTGTGTGTTATCTGATTATTATCAACAATTTAAAATCATTATTATTAATATACTATTTAATTCTGTGTTATTTGTTATATATTAATAAATTAACACCTTGCGAAATCACCTCTCCAGTGGCCGATATATTTTTTTGTTTATTTAATGTGTTATTAAAAATTAATTAAAACTATATTTATATTTATATATCTATTTTTAACTAACATAACAAGGTATTATGAAAGTATACATATACAATTTCATTTCATTATATATCTAACATAGAAAGAGAGTTAATGCTAAAAATCCAGTAAATGTGACGAAATCGCACCTTACAATACTTTATAACATTTTTTTTATCATTTGCATACATTGATTTTATTAAAAATTAATAAAATATATCCAGGTCTTTTATAAAAGATATATTGTGAATATTGTTTGAAGTCACAATAAATTAAATACATGCATGGTGAACAACTACCTATATAATAACATACCAGAAATGTAGGCAAATCTCTGATCTTCGTTTTCCAAATGTTGTTTAGTTTCACATCCAAAAAATTTTTTAAATGTTTTTACAAGATATTCCACAACCTCATATTCATTCTCCTTTTCTAAGCTGTTCGTTTTCACAAAGAATAAGGCTTCGTTAAGAATCGTTACAAAGAAATTGATCAAAATAAACCCTACAAAGATCATATAGATAAAAAAGTAGATCAGACCAATTGTTCCTCCTCCTTCAGCCAATGAAAAAAAGTGAAATTTTCCTGAAAAATTATAAAATATCTTGTATATATATCTTTACATTTACTTTATAATCTTTACATTTGTAGAAACTTACCAATCGACATTTCTCCCAATGAAGCTATGGTTTGAGTCACCGTTTTAAAAGACTCCACAGTTTTGAATAAAAGCAAATAACCAGCTTGGACAAATGCGAAAAAGGAAATTAAAAAGACAATCATGAACATCCCAAGTGGATAAAGAGCTTCCCTTATCACTTCGGCAAGCAAAGCTATCTTCTTGTTGAAGGAGAGAATTTTCAAAAAACGAACAGTGAAAATGAAAACAATGAATCCAAGAATGGCTTGGTTGGTCTAAAAATAAAATTCATAACAATAATTGAAAATAGTTTCATATAATACTGCTGAAGGATTAAAAATTCACTGACATTTAATGAAATTCATAAAAATACTTTTAAAAAATTAATTTTATGTCAAAAAAAATTATTAGCATATGTAAACAACTGACCTCATCCCAAAATGCGACAATTTGAAAACTGATAAATCGGGTTGGATCCTTTTTCATTAAAGCAGCAACAGCTTGTGCAGTCACAAATCGTAAGGCATAAATAGCCACTTCAACGAAACACAAGATTATCAACACCATATCGAGCAAATTCCAGAATTCCTGATGACGAAATGATAAAAAGAGTTAAATATATAGGTATACATTAGCTTATTTTCCTGGTACAGTTTATAACTTTAAAAAAATTGATGAAGTTATATTTATAAGTAGTATTAATTGTTTTATTAATTAAGAAAGCAAATACCTTTTTGTCAATATTTCATCTATTTTATGAGAAATGTGGATAACAATAGTACAATAAGTGTAAATAATACAATAAACGTTCTTTGGCTTGATAAGCGTGTTGACCTTGAATGATGTTGAAAAATTTTAAAACCAAATGTTTTTTTTATTTAATCTACTTGCTCAATATTTTTCTGTAAAAAATGACATATTACATATCGCTAAACGTTTACATATTATAAGAAATATAATACAAATTTATTGGAGAAATGTTTTCATTACTTTGAAATATGCCTTTCCAAATTTGTGTATCTCTTTGAGTTCTTTAATCACAAATAGGAGAATGAGCACAGCTGATAAGCCATCAATCACAGCATAGAATAACATGTTAATTCCGTAGTAACGTTCCATACGAAGTGTATAGAATTTTGGATTCTTCATAAAACCTGACAATTTTTTAAAGAAAAAGATTAAAATTTTTGATTTGTCAGTTTAAGTTTTTATAAAAGTTTAAAACTTAATGTACCGAGTATACATTTTTTTGTAGAAAATCAAAATTAATAACAAAATATTTTGTAAATTTCGACAACACAAATTCTGTATAGGAATGCAAGTAATTTTACTGTCTTAATTCTAAAATAGTAACGCCCTGGTTTTGTACATGGTCTGTTTTTGGTCATATTATAAATAATATTTACAAAATAAATTTAAATTTGATAACAAAATAATTGCAGTTTAATGTAGAAAGTATTTAATTTTGAAAGGAAAAACTTTCAAATGAAATATCAAATTACCTCCACCATTGTAAAATTCAAGTAACAACATTGAGACGGTGTAGAGGTTGCTCGAGGGATTGTACATTACAAACTCGAAGAAGAGACCTCTTGTACTTCTATCAATCCAATGATTCTGCTGCATGACTTCAATCTGGGCCTGAGCTTCACTTCGAGATGTCTCAAATTTAGCGATATATCCTCCACCACCATAAGTGGCCATTTGTCCCCAGTAAGGATAGCCGTACATCTTCAGAGAACTAGTAAATCTCCACAATGGATTTGTTTGTTTTTCTGTATAAAATTTAACCATAATTTAATAAATTTGAAAATTAGGACTCAATAAAAAGAATTATTACCACTTTCAATAATATTACTATAAAATAATTTTTATTATTATGAAGCAAATTATACAGTTTATACTGTAAGTTTACTATAGTTTGATTGTTAGAAAATATTCCGAACTATTTATTGGAAATATTATGCAATTTTTTCATTCAAATGCAGGGAACATGGATATGGAGGGAGGGGGGGGGGCGGCATAACCCCGCACACCGGTATTTTCATAATTGAAAGGAAAGAGCCGCAATAAAATGGGCCCTATAGTAAGTCAAGAATAATAATTATTTATTTTTTACCACAATTCTGTAAAAACAATCAAAGTAGAATATATGAAAATGAATATATATAGCTACTGAAAAATATATGTTTTCAGTAACTTTTTAAAATATCATATCTCTTCTCATTTCGGCAATGTATCGGTAAATGGTTCCACATTTTGGACCAATTACATTCAAAGAATGGCTGACGATAAAAGATTTTGTATTAGCTTGAATAAGGGAAACAGATTGTTGAGATCGTAGAGCGATATCAATGGATTGGGAAGAGGAAATATGTAGGATACGTTTTAAATAAGCACCATCGCTAAAAATATATCTATGAACAAGACAACATATTTTGAAATGAATTCTTAAGGAAATAGTTTAGAATACTATAAAATTATTTAGAATATTTTAACATTTTTATTGGGGCTTTTATCTTATATTTTTGTTATCTGGAGTTGTAATATTTGCTATTCAACTGTACCTTTATAGTAATAATAACTGTAACTTTTATAATTTAATAATATATGTACCTATACAATAACCTATTCTTCATAATACATGTATTGTACTATTTGTACTTTTAATATTATTCCGAAAATACCCTTAAATCTAGTTTTATTAAATTTATGTATTATTAAGTATTTCACAAATGTTTATGATATTGTTACATTCACAATAATCGATTTCTATGATTTGTTTGATAATGAATTGACTTTTACGATTTAAAAAAATCTGAAATTATTTAAAATTTACATAATAATATTATTTATTTTTAAAACTAGCAAAACTAACAAAACTGTAATTTTTAGCAATGGCTATATGTATACGTAATTATACCAAAAACATTATATATATATAATATATTCTTTGTAGTCTTGTGTAATGTCTATGAGTTATACATATTATGATAATTTTACTTCTTATTTGAATAAATATAAATTTATTAAATGTGCATTTATCTATCAGATTGAATAAATTATTGATTTCCGCAATTTTATGTTTTTGAAAAAAGGAAGAGCTACTTTTAGGATTGCAAAGTTTCCGCGGTCCTAAATTTTATCTTTTTTTAACATTATGTCGAGGTAATATTAACAAATTTTTGACTGAAAAAGTTAACAATGTTAATTTACCAGTTTTATTCATTGGAACCCAGTTTGGATAGTATTGAGAAGTATCTTCAGAAAATAAAGTATACGTTCCATAACACTTTTTTACGAGCCATCTCATTTCTTCTACCACATCACATGATGAATCTAAAAATAACAAAAGTAGAAAAAACCTATTTAGAAGATTTATTATTTAGAAAACATCAATAATTATGAACTGCTTTTTTAACACTATAACATCGATTAATTGTGGACGGTATGCATCATGATGTTATTAAATTGTCTAGTTATTTCTAATTTGAAAAAATATAATCTTTAGGGTATATAAATATTATGTTAAACTATAAGCCAACCTGTTGGCTTTATTCGAACTTGGCGGACCATTGCGTGTTGAATAAGGATGAGGTGTGGATCCGAGGTGGTCCTCCCTTCTTTCATGGAACAAGAAGATTGACCGTTGTAACATTCAGTGGGAAACAAGGCCGGGATTAAAGAGTTGTTTAGATAATCATAAATATCTGCCACATTTTGAATCTGAAAAAAAAATGACAACGAATCAAACAATATTCAATACGTCTTAATTATTGGAGTTTTGAGAGAATCATGATTATTAAGGTTCTAATAATTTAAAGATTATCAAAACGGTGAATTTACTTCATTGAATGAATTAATAATGGCTGAATTTTCGGAATAATGGCCATTTAAGAACGTCTTTGATATTGCGTCGTTCTGCAGAAAAGTTCTGTAATCTTGGTTTGTGTAAGCCATTGTAGTGATAACACACAGGAAAAATATGTAGAACAAACAATCTTTGACGATAGCAGCTGTTGCCATTTCTTTTTGTCTAAAATAAACGTTGTTTTAATAAGATAATAAATTATAAAAGAAAATTAATTCATTTAATTTTTTTAATAATATACAATATATGCAAATAATTTCAACAACAATTAGATATTAATTCTAGATTGCAGCACTGCTTAGATATATATAAATATATATTTATTCATTTATTTAGAAATATATAGTGAAGAAAGACATTTTATTACTATTACAAATATGTAATAAAGTTAAACTGTTTGTATCGAAGAATACGGGAATACCAGAACACTCAACTACGCTTATTAATTTAACCAAGAGGCCGATTATTTTTTCACAATAAAAAGAATTAGAAAATATAAAAAGCATTCATTGGGAATATTATAATCTTCATATAGATTATTAAAATATTTTAGTTCATATGTATGTGTTTATTATATTGCACGTATTATACAGTACTTCTTATATGTTCATCTTTTACGGATGAATTGTACATTTTGTAAAATTCTCAACATAAATATTGACATACTACTAAAGTTTTCAAAGAGTATTATAACGTCAGTTTCAAGGAAATATTCCTATTAGAAATAAGTGCATTCACATTTTAATCAAATTTTCTATAAAATGTAATATGCGGTACCTACCAAACCTAAAAAATGTTCACATTTCTTTTGTATAGCAGTTACTGTTATATGTTCACTTTTAAATATATTGAGGTATTAGTTTCAAGTAAATATATACCTATAATAGAATTAAAACATTTGAATAAAATTGGTTACAAAATGTAACGTCCTGTACTGATAAGGATTAAAGATAAAATTCTACACTTTCAAGGAATTAATAATTTAGTACTCTTTGAAAACTTTAGTATGTGTTATTATTCATTTTGAGAATTTAACAATATGTACAATTTAATATGTATTTACCTACAAGATGTAGCATGAACATACATTAAGTTCTGTGTAATACAATAAAAATAACATTTATGTGTACTAATATATTTTATATTTAAAAAAAAGTTCCCAATGAATATTTTAAATATTTTTTAAATCTTTTTATTGTGAAAAAATAATCAACCTCTTCAAAAAATTAACAGAAAGCGTAGTTGAGCGTCCTTGATTTGCATTAGTAATTTAATAATATTAAATTCAATGAATTATCAATAAAAATAACCTTTTAGCACGAATTTTTGTCAACGTTTCTTCGTCTGGAGGGGGTTTACTAATTCTTTTTCTTTTCTGAAGTTCTTTCATTATGTTTGGGTCTCTTATGTCCTCAATAGTTGTTGGTTTATGGAGAGGTTTGGTACCTAAAAGAAGCAATTCCTTAGAAACTTCATCGACGTCTTCTTCCGGTGCTTTTATGACAATAGCATAGACCAGGACAATTGCAATGATCTAAAAGGTCAATGTCATAAATTATAAAGCAATAATATCTTTTTATATAGATTACTAGAATATGCAGGAAAAAGTATTTCCATAAGTGATATGAAATCAGATGAATGAAGCAGAATTAATGTAATGTTTATTTAACACAATGAATGATGTTTATTACTGTGTTAAAATTATTTGATTATTTAAGTTATAAGAAATATTAATTTACCCTCACAAACTTTTAACACAAAATATATTTCGACATTTGAAAGGAATAATATAAGCTTCTTACTTATCAATTAAATTATAATTAAATGTGTTCAATAAATAGATACAACTTCTTTAGATTAAGTCTATAGAAGATTTCAACATGTTAAAACATAACAAGTCATATCGATATAACTTATTCACAATAATGTAACATTATCATAGAAGTTTCCCACTTCAAGATTTAATTATAAATTACACAAATTATACTTTATTTACTGTATTACAAAATCCAAAACTACATCCTAGAAACGTACTTTGATTGGTTGAATTAAAAGGATTGATTGTAGAAGACTAATAACCATACTACCCAACCATTCTTTAGTTTTTTCTTCACCAAGCACTCCTCCAAATTCCACCATGAGAAAGGTGGCTGTGCAGACACACATAAAGCTCAAGATATAGCCGATAATGTAGGTCCACCAGGGCAGAGGAAATATTTTTCCTATCGCTGAGGTTAGGTGTTGCTGAAATTAGTGTTAAAATAATTAAAAGATGTTATGCACAAAGAACTTAATGTTCCTATATATATTATGATTTTAAAGTTTGTTGAAAAAAAGTTTTTTAATGATACGACACTATTATAGCACAAATACAAGTTGTATGGTTGTATAATGAGTAAATACTTTGATTGAAAAACTACTCCTAATAAGTTTATATCGTTATACAGAAAGATAAAATATTTAATAGTTAGGCATATTATAAATTTAATTTACTCGGCAGCTTTTTGGTTTGATATGCTTTCCAGTTGAATCTGCTATCACCGTGCTCTCTTGAACGACTGATGGAGGGGGATTGTTTGGTGCCACAGGTTTTGCACTTGTAGTTTCGCAAATGACGTCATTAAGAGAAACATCTTGTGAAACACCCTGTGAAACACCCTGTGAAACACCTTGTGTTCTAAACACATTATCATAAATCTTGACATCTGCTTCCAATTGCATTTTAGATTTTTCAATCATCGTCAATGCCGGACTTCTCTCCTTTAACAATATGGAAATTAAAAATATTTTATATTTTCTATTTTTTGTATTAATCAAATGCAATCAACAATTTATATAATATATTTAAATATTTATAGGTTAATTTAATCTAAAAAGCTGTGTCTATAAATTTATACAAACCATTTTTGTTGGAGAAACTTTACTTCTGTCCCTCCGATTTCTGAAGAGGATGACAATAATCAGATTAATTGGAACAACAATCAAAGCAGAAATTGTTGCCAGGTAGATGCTGTGTGGGGACAC
>JAUZNC010004196.1:0-37048 GCA_034780395.1 Vannuccia rotundouncinata | reverse complement strand
GATTGATTTGGACCAGTTGCATTTGTAATAGATGTGAAGTGAGAACATAGCTTATCTGCAGCATTATTTGGGAGCAGGTAAACTATGTAATAAGTATGACATTAGCCATCATGAACAATAAAAATAATTTTAAAATTAGTCTTTTTGATAAAGCAGTCTAGCTCACCCTTACATTGAGCAATTACTAGAAGACTAGGCATACAATCATCTGAACCTTCAAATGCATGCAAAGTTAAGACATTTGATTTGAAAATATTTAAAATTTTAAAAATTTCTAGGATTACTATGACTCTCATTAAAAAAATAAACAGTGGGTAAAAATAAATTAAATTCATAATAAACCAACAATTCTGGAGCTTCAAAAATTCTTTAAAAAATCACATGTCTGAAAGTTGTAAAAGAAAGAAATGGTCTCATGTGTTGTTAAAAGGCCAGAAACAGTAGTATTAATGATATTCAATAACTTACAGAAATTTTTTGATAATGAAAACGTAAATCATTATATTTTTAGTACCATGCAAATAGTGACTTTTCATATACCATGTCTTTTTTGAGGCAATTTCAATCTCAAGATTTTAGCCATTTCCTATCTGTTTATATATATATAATTAATGCCTGCATGCATTCAAAATCTTGCCAATACAGTATACTCCACCTAAACCAGATGTGCCTAATCCAGATGATTGTTCAAACAGGATGCAATATAAAGAAGCAATATTTTTCTCCTATCTTTTCTATGTTAAATAGCACCTATAAACTGGATGTGCCTAAATGGTACACACCAGATGCTTCTTGCAGTATCTTACACAGTATTATACAGTATTTAGCTATGTGTAATCTGGATGCCTTTTCAAGTGCAATCCTATAAAGTAACAGTATATTCCTAAAGCAGTAATTAATAGTGAGAGACAGCCGCACATCAAAGTCACAAATAAACTGCATCTTAACATTCCTAAAGCAGTAATCATTAGAGAGAGACAGACAGCTGTGCATTAATCCACATACAATAACATTCTAATTGGCACAAAGCCAATACATATTAGACAGTGGCCTTGACTTCTTCATTTTCTATAAACCGGATGATTTGTGGGTCAGGGTGTCCAGTTTAGGCGGACTAGACTGTAATTACCATTAAAAAATATTGTCATAAACAAAAAATATAATTAGGAAAAAATCTTTGAAAAAAAACAGATTTGCAAGTAAATTGGGAAAAGCATTAATGTTCAATGATAAAATAATTTCTATTCGCTATTAATAACACCCAAATATAAAAAGAAATTTTTATTAGTAGGTATTATGATTTATGGGATGTTTTACTTTAGTGGCTATCAAACCAAATATTTGGTTTCCTCTTATAAACAGATATGTGACCAAATACAGGTTCATATACTTTTTAAAAAATAAAATTCCAGGAAATTTCCAGGGCAACTCCAGAATTTGTAAGAAAGTTTGGATGGAATTTTCAGTGATTTCATCTAAGTTTTCACCAGCTTCATCTATGTATTGTAATAAACTGTCTATGATGCCATCATTTTCAACCCATCTGTGATATTCAATTTAAAAAAAACATAGCTGGAAAATTTGTAAGAATGTATTGATGGGAAAAATCCAAAAATTATATCTAATAAATTTGGTGTAAAATATTTTTTTAGAATAATATATCTCAAAATTCCAGGACCATTTCATTATTTGGATATTCAAGGACGATATGAACCCTGAAATATTATATGTTATTTATAATCTGATTCATTCAAATTAATAATTCTGGGACAGTCTAAGTCCATTAAATTAAAAAGGTTATTTCCAGATTATTCCAACCCTAAATTATTTCATATGGAACATTTTTCAAATTTGTTTTTAAATAGTATTTAATTTTCATAAATATATACTTCCAATTCATTAATATGAAAATACTATCAGTCAATATAACTTTAAAAAGGAAATGTATAATATATGATTTATATTTAATTATATAATTAATAATTATAAAATAATAAGCAAATGTTAATAATTTATTTTCAGTGATAACTGTAAAACAATTTAGCTTTTTAATACAATCAGAATTGAAAATATGGATCTACTACACTCAGTTAATAACCTTTTCATTAATTGACCAGACTGGTCCAGGATAATACCCACTTAGTACCAAAATTTCAAGATATTTGTAAACTATTACTTACTGTTTTCATTGTTATTATCAACCACTCGTTATTAGCAAAATTATGACCAAAAATGTAAGTGTTATAAAAAGCAGTTTGTCTAATTTTGAATATAACGACTTAGAAATAAATAAATATTTATTTATAATATAATTAAATTGAAACTACTTATACATAAAATCATTAAAATTGACTATTATATTAAAACTAATAATAAATTAATATTATTTTTTTATATTATTAATTATTTAGACAACTAACTTTAAAAAATTAACTTATTAAAGGTAAAGTGTACTTTGTCTCTTTCAGATTTCCTTTTATTTACTATTTCAGTCGATGGTTTTGATTTTGGAGGCATAGTTTCATTTCACAGAAACTGAAAGCGTAGTGCGAATAAAATAAACATTGTTTATTAAGCTAAACAAAAATCTATATATAATTTATTCTTTGTTATTAATTTCGGTGTAAAAATAAAAATTATATTAAGTAGTAAAAACGCTTTTTCTAGTTATTATTAAATCGCATTATTTGATAGAAAAAATGATATATTTTTAATAACCAACGAAATCACGAAACACAATTTTGATTAAGACGGTTCTAAGCAAAAACATACCCAAAATCAAAAATTTGGAGTTGTGCATACTACAAAAATGTGAAACATATTAAAAAGACTTTAATCACTATTTAAATCAGTGCAAAAATGACAACATTTATTGTGTAACAAAATTAGGGATTAGAAAAAATAGAAAAAGAGTTTGGATTTAATATTATAAACCATTAATTTTTTTAAAAAAGGGTTATTATGTATGCGAAATTATGTTACTTCGCAACGTTTTTCAAGTTAAAAAAAATTGAAAAATTAAGAAGAAAAAATATCCGACAACGCAAATTAAGAATATTTTTTTAGAAAACGCTTTTCCTCCATAATAAATTGTATATGCTAAGGTAGGTGTTTGCTTTAAACTGTATCATAATTATTTTTAAATGAATAACAAATCGAACTCTATTATTTCCTTTTTGATAATCCCATATTAAAAAAATACTCAAATGTAAAGTTAATTGGGTAATCAATTTCGTGAAATTTTTTTATAAAAAGTAAATTTTTTATTAGAGATATATTTGATGTTATAATTATAAAACACAGAATTGGTCAAAATTTTGAAAAAAATATAAAACCACCGTATTTTATTCAAAAGCTCATTCATGAAATTTGGCTCAGGGATTGTTTTTTATAATATATTTTATACTAACATACTTATTAATCAAATTACTATTGTAACTTTTAAATATATTGTTGCGTAACAAAACTTCAAAAGTATCGCTCTTATTTCTGGAACCGATAAAATTGTCAAAATATGCGAGACATGACTGTACACACTAGTCTATTCTTTAAATTGTAATATGGTTTCAATGATTAATTTTGTATTATATCTTTTTTTATGACAATCATCAATTACTAGTTTTATTTTATTCTTGTATCATTCAATTATCAAACTAAACCAAAACTAAAGAAATGTAGTACACTTGGAAATTGTCAATTAAATTCTCTTTACCAAAGTGACCTGAATTATATCTTATTGATAACTTATACGCTTTACAAATTTTATAAGTATACTGGTTAGTTATAATTCAATTATCACAAATCTCCCAAAATATTGTTATATAAAAACCAAATGCAATGAATATAAATAAATGATGTAACTAAATAAAATAAATATATTGCCTTTTCAATTACACAGTTTACCCAAATATATTTAAAAATTAATACAATTTATATTTATATTTTTTAAAATTTTATTTTAATCAATTATTCACATTTGTACAAAATTTTGAATCACACCATAACAACGAATTTATATTTTGTATAAATAAATCATAAATATGCAATCCAGACTAAAACCATGATTATGTTACTCGGATGATAACATTTTTTTAATATTTTCCAAAGTTTTCTCTTTGAGTAGAGTACAATCACAACTTGAAATTAATTGTTTTTCCACAGACGACTGAAGATATTTACGTGTAACTGTACTCTGGGATCCAGCAGCAATAATAACGTTACCAAGCTGTTCCTCCACGCTATCACCCAAGGAATCACTAACTGGATAGTCAACCAGAGTAGTAAGGTTAGCGGCGCTAGCTCGGGAGAGAAGACTGTCAGGTGAGATAGATGACTGCGAATCCAAGGTAATGAGGAGTGTACCTTAAGAAATCAAAAATAGTCCGGGGACCGCAAAAGGTTTTAATTAAAATATTTGGTGCAAAAGGTTTGATACTTTTATGAAATAGTGTGATCATTTTAGAGTTTTTCCATATTAAAGAATAGGAGAAAATCCTATGGCTTTCACCCAATTTTCATGAAAATGCTTATCTTAAAGAAAATTTAGATGTTATTCACATTTTAAATTAAATTGATTCATATGAATGTGTTCATCTAATCGTTTTCTACATATTTCAAGCAAAATGATATGGATAAGTCAAACAAATTATTTTCTAGAAACATATTTTGAATATTGGTTCACAAGCTAAAATATGCCTAAAATAGGCTTTAGTACTAATAGTAATAGGTTTCTGGAAAATGATTAGCATGACTTATCAATGTAATTTTTCTTGTAACATGTAGAAAACATTTAGATGAACAAAATTGTATATGTATCGATTTATTCAAAAACATAAATAAAACTTTATTTTTTTAAATGTACATTTTCATGAAAATTGGGTGAAAATCATGAAATTTCTAAAACACAAAAATTATCATTAAAAATAACGTACAATTTCTGCAACTTAGGACTTACATATTTCATCATTTCATGAATCATATTATTTGAAAAAAGAATCAAACCTTTTGCACCAAATATTTTGTTTAAACACGTTCCTCCCTCCCTTTATATTTTCATTACATGTCTAACTTAAATCAGGTTAACGATGAATAGTTTTTATTCAAAACGGCATTAAAATAGAAATGCAAGCAACATCTAGATACTAAATAAAAAATAAGGACCCAATTTTAGACAATATTAAGTTCTATTTAATAAGGCAAGTATAAAAAAAGGAACTTTAAATTAACAAAAATATTGATAAAAATAGAATAGAACACAAAAAATCAATAAAAACCCATACCAGTAGGTCTCAACGATTGTAACACGAAGTGCCACACTTCTTCTCTAAATTCAGAAATGTAATCTTCCTCGAAGATACTCAAAGGATTCCATATAATCAGGTCAGTATCTGTAAATTTAAACAAATAAATATATTTGTCTTGTATTTTAGTAAATGGCAGTCACAAATAAACCCACTTCTAAATACCTAGTTTAATAATATAATATATTTGATTTAATTCGATAAAAATAAATATTGTGGATATTATAGTTTAGTCACGGTATTTAATTGTTATTGGGATTTCACCATCTAAGAAAAATATATTTTGAATTACCACAAAACATAAATCCTTCTGATGAAGAATTTCTCAAAATAAATTTAACAATTGTAGTTGGGTAAAAATGATTCCACTCATCTCAACATACATAGCGGTTGCAGCTTAAAGAATTATTAAAGAATAATTAAAGAATTATATCGTTATTAAGAAACACATTTAACCCGAACTATTTTCGAACGGTATAATTTTATTTAAAAAGGATTGAAAGTTACCTTCAATTAAGGATAAAGATTCCATAAATTCGACACAACAATTCTTAACAGTGAAATATTTTCTCCAGAAAGTTTGAAGTTCAGTGTTGTTTAGTTTTAGAGAACTACCCAAATAAGAGTAGTATTTCTAAAAAATAATAATACAATTTATTCAAAATACTTGTATTGTAATATATATTCGTAAACAATAACACAAAAATCTACTTTAAAAATTACCTTTGGAAACTGGGAAGGTTTTAGAAATTCAGGTAAACCCAAATAAACAATTTTGCTGACAGCTGCAAAAGAATGAGCCAAATATAATTCCATACATAACCTATAAACAATTTATTTAAAAGAAGACTAAATTGGTTGAAAAATTCTTACCAGAGTTCACATTTGACAATATATCGATCCAAATTGACTGATTGGCATCAAGCGAACAAACTGGAAGATACCAAAAATGAATTAGCATCCTCATTGCATAGAGGGTAACAAACAATAGTTGATTTTCATAATCTTTAGTCAAATCATTCTTCACAAGAAAGCCAATGCGGTGTCCAGAAATCATGTAAAAATTAATAAAAATTTAACACCATTTACAATATTTATTCACTTTAATCATTGTTACTGTATTAAAGGACTTATGTCCAAAACGATTAACAGAAACTAATAATAATACACTCATACGCAAACTTTTTTGAGGTTATTACCTAGAATGTATATCAATGAATGGGTGTTTAAAGTATCCTATAATAAATTATTTTGTTGGAGAAACTACTACCACGACACAATTTTCAAAATTTATGGAATTTAAAGCTTAAAAACATTACTTAGTTATGTAGAAATAGTATAATGAATAACGGAATTCAGTTAATTTACGGATAATTTCCAGCCCTGATAGTTATACCATCATAACATACTTGGAATAAGGCTGGCTTGCATGGGTTTGAATTGGCTGTCGGGAAAGACTAATCGTCGACCCACACAACTGCCATCTTCGATTAAACAACTGCCCATTTGTGATAGGTCTTGTGAGGTGACCTCCTTCAGAGGGTATGTGGTTCCGGTGCTCAGGAAAGGAATCTAGTTTAGTGAAGGACAAAAAGAGATATGGATCCGAACTATTTATACTACGTATTTCTTACGTATAAAAAATAAAACGAAATTTAATTATATTCGGATATCCCATCTGATTTGACATTTACCAAAATATTGATGAAGACTTTTTTTTGGATAAACAGTGGAAAATGGTTGTTTTAATCTAATGAATATACTCAGGTTTCCAGCGCCGCGATGAGAAAGTGAGAAGCCGACAAGAAGAGACGACCTATAGATATTGAGGAATATCATGCCTACCTTATTAAGTTAATCTGTTAGAACGCTTCATAAATCCAAAGATAGATTTAATAATAATACATTCTAAAAACATGAGGGTGGTATACATACGTATGGTTAATTGCAATAGCTGTGATTATATTTAGATATATTTGCAAGACAAGAAGGGGCCTTATTGTAAAATTATAGGAGCATGAAAGAATGAAAAAAATGAATCAGACAAAATCCAGTATGTATATTCCGAAAATATCACACAAATTTCATTAAAACAACAGTGATTAGCTGTGCATAATGAGACTATATACATATGGATCTATGAGTACGTACGCCTCTAACAACTGTGTGTTTAAAAAACTCAAGTGGATGGTGGTGGCAATAATAATAAGTATGGATATATTATATACTAATGCTATTAAGTGTGTGTACATGTCGATATTTTGTTAGTTGTTTTAATAATGTTAAGACATTACATTTTTTTAAACGATTACAAATTTATTTTTTTGATATCGAACACAGGTTTTTAAATTAATGTAGTATATTTATATATTTGTATACGACCTTATTTTTCAAGTCAATATTTGAGGGTGCAAACTGCATGGCAACCGGAGAAAGAGCGTCCTGCAAGTGTTGATCACTGAGGTAATATAATCTAGGATTGAGAAGGATACACAGGAGACGATCTGCATTAATCGATTCCAGAAGAGCATGTCGGCCAGCCTCAGTGCTAAAGGTCGATTCCCTGTAACCAACCAAAACACGAAAAATCATCACATTAACAGAACTTTTAAGAAGAATTCGCCATAATACTATCTAGGAGAAACAATAACCTGTGTGATCCAAATGGAACAATGAAAACAGCATATGGAGTTTTCGATTTGGATTCCAGCTTGGGTTTTCGCTGACCCTTCTTATGTCGTAAATGCTGTTGTGCGTTTGACTTGTCCTGGGGTAAACTTGGACTGCTTATCAGATAGCAGAGGCAGAAAACTTGATTGGTTCGGGGACAGAGAAAACTACAATGAGCCTCAGACTGATCACTACAGACAGATAAATAAAAATTCAGATGTAATTATCTCATTAGATATCTTCATTAGGGCGCAGGGTTACCTACATACCTCAAAGAATTACGAACAATCGCAGCGTTTTGTTGTCCCTCAATCCACTCGGTCAAAGCTTCCGCGCTTGGAAGTCGAGTCAACTTGTCACTGGAAGGGTCGTTTTGAACCTCGAAAATAGGCCGGAACTTCACCGATGCGGCGAACTTGACGAATACAAACGCAAAGACCGGGAGAGCAAATGTCTTGGACGAAGAATCGCCTGAAGACTGTTGTTCCTCACCCGAGGAGGCGACCACAGAGCACCGAATCACCCACTGAGGTTGGCTAAAATTAAAACCGAGCTGGATCGAAATAAGGCTTTTTATTTGAACCCTAAAACCGCAACAATATTTACTTTCTGCTGACAAGTTAGTTTGTCACCAAGATTAGATTATGCCTCACGGATCAAACTCAAGCAGATAGCAAAGATTTGAAAATACAGATTCTATTTTGTTTTAACTGGTAATAATGAATATTTATTAGGTTAATTTAGTATTAAATAACACTAATCTTTATTATAAAGGTGAACAATTATGTATGTATAAAAATAATAATCTTACTACTTAGCAAAGAAAGCCAATAAGGACTCGACAATATGTTTCTGGGCAAGAGTTATACAAATATATCTGCCCGTTGTTTTCAACACGACTGAAATCTCTTGGAACATGGCCGTAACTGTAGTCTCGCTGTCCGCACCGCTGTGCATTGCGTCCAGAGTTCCCTTGTCGAGGATACAGGAGTAGAGCTGCAGTTGGTCTCCAATCTCCTCGTTGTGTGCCAGTTGTTGGGACAGTTTGGTTACATCAACTACCTGATAAGACATCCCTGGACGACGACCTTTGCTGCAGTGTTTTCGGGTCATCTGCTCAATCACCATTTCACTGTTAATAAAGTCAAATAGAATTATAGTCACTGCAGTGTATGAGTAAACACTTTAACAATGATAATGACTACAAAATAATGAAGAAATCAATAGTGCAACTCATATAATTTTTTTTTTACAATTTGTTGCAACAACTTGTATGAATTGTTAATTAATTCCAATGTAGAAAATGTTACATAAAATAATTACCTGATATCAATACTGGTGACATCTCGACACCCGTGATGATCATAGAGCTCTGCACTTAAGTCAGAATTACCACAACCAATCACCAATACCCGGTCCACCTTTTTCACATAGCGAGCCAAAATTGCGACAAGACTAGTGTACTCCCCATACCTGTAGTGTACGATAAACAATCTAAAGTATGAAGAACAAGGAAGAACTAGTAACAAGACCACTTACCACTCAAAAGCTTTATTTCCTCTCGCTTTAAAGAATTTGTCCCAGTATTCTTTCTTTGCAAATTCTCCTTCTTTTCTCGGTAGCAGCGGAGTAGAAAGAGCCTAAACAAACCCAAAAACAAATTGTGACTAACGATTCTAAATTTAATATATTTCTACAACGACAAAAAATCTACTAAAAACTTTATTTTCAATAAAAATAAAATAGTATATACGAACTTTTGGAAAATAATTGAGAGAAAAGAAAGAGTTTTTTAGTAGAGATATATCTAAATATGTATGATTAAATTTGATTAATGTATACACAATAGCCTTTAAAGTTTGATACACACTGAAAGAAATATTAGTGATACATATCGAGTTAAAATACGAAAACATACATTATTCAAACACATATTATAGTCAAATAAAAGACAATAATTTATTTAAAAATTAAAATGAAACAAATTCAGGTAAAATATTAGTTTATATTTCTATTTAATAAATTTAACATGTATAGTGTAAGTCGTCACATGAAAATATAACAGTATCCGTAGTTTTACACCATTTGGACCTACTACAGTGAGATCTGAAAACAGCAGATAACCTGTATCAGAAAATCCATATTTACCAGTCTCACCATCTGAATGGGATAAATCTAGGAAGTATTGTCGACATCAGAACTGTGTAGGTTCTCTATCTTCAACTTAAATACCCAATCATTTGCACTGCTCTAGACTCCAAATCTTTAAACTTGGCCAACAATTCAGCCGAAAGTTGACATGAGGTCATCTGGTCTTCTGACCAGTTCTCTTCTAACCATTTCGGGATTTCGTCCTCTAAAGTCGATAACTGGACAATCATATCTGCTAAAACACCTGTTTCACCGCTACTGGTTGCTTTTATCAAATGACTAGCTGCCGAGAGTCGACCACGAAGATCTGAAATAGAACATTTATATATGTCCTCTGTATTTTAAAAACTAGAAAATACACTAGTTAGTTCATCTGTAAATAATAAGAATATTTTAGTTTTATAAATTGTAGCTAAATGTGCTAGGTAATAGGAAATATAATATTTAATTCGAGGCAAAAAGATAAATTTGAAAATAAATGGAATAATGTATTATAATATATATATATCATACAATAATATTTGGATTTTTAAATAGTCAGATTATAAGGAAAATCATCAATGTTTAAAACTAACCACTTATTCTTATTACAGGCTGCCAAACAGTTTGCAATCCAGCATTAAAGCCAGTTTGAAGTTGATCTTCTCTCCCAGCAGAAACTCCTTCACGTATTCCTGCTTTGCGAATCGAAGCTGAACGCTGGTTTGATTCATTGGCTGCCACAGCTAAATCATCTGCAGTTTCATCAAAAACATCTAAATCGTCAGACATGGTTTCTTCTGAGAATTAGCTAAAATATTTAAAGAAAGAACAGATAATAAAAATATCCTTTATAAAATAAATGTTTACAGATTAAAACCGAATGCTATAATAATTAGTTGAAATATAAACTCTTATAAATAATATATTAAGTTATAGAAATTACATTAAAAGATCTAAAATGTAATATTTATTGTCACAATCTGTCACTTTTTTCTGACATCATACTTCTATAAAGACTCATGTGAGTTTATTTAATCATAAGAATATATTTCTATGCATAATCATTACAAACTTATTTTTGATATTAACTTGAAAACTGGCCAAGTGTTTATTTGATTCCTATTTATATATCTATTGAATAAACAAATGTATAATCTTCAATTTAATGTATACTATATAAATATAAATTAGTGTAAATATGGGCAGTTGACTAAGTATAAACAATAAAAAATTCATTGATTTTATACAAAAATTGTAATATTTACTATATTAACTTTATTACTATAACATAAGAAAAATATTTTTGTTATATTAACCCTTTCCACATGGCTTAATAAAACAAAAAGTCCCATGAACAAATTTATTAATACAAAATAATAATATGTGATAAAAATATATCATGATGCATAGTTTATAATAATACAAATTTGAAGTAAACAGTTTTGTCTTAGTTAGGGGTTGTGTGTTATGTTCCAAAAACATCCCATGTGCATTGCTGGTGGGGTGGACACTTAGGACATATGTAGCAAGATTCACTAATTTGAGTAGCTCTATTGACAGCAACTTTTCGACACCACACTCAGGGTCTTATTGGTCTCTGCATTTTGCCTGTTGCAGGTATTTTTCTAATTGACACACTTGTCTTCGTTGCTGCTGGATACATGGTTGGTGAGGATTGTCATACACAAGCTCTAGTGTTTCATAGCATCTAGAAAAAGTTCTCTAGTCTGAATAAAGGCATTTAACAAACAAATTCTCTGCAAATGAAACAATACCCTCTTTTTGTGCCATATGTATGACTTTCATATACAAAGGATAGCCTGTTGCATTGAGTCAACTTTAACAGCCAACCATTTCTGTATTATATGACTCAATCATAAAAGGCTTATGGAAGTGTCTAGACTGATTTTGATTGATCAATATCATGCTTATCTACCAACAACTGTGTCTATGCTATACTGTTATAAAGGCTATTTAACATATGTCTAGTGTACAAATCAAAGCAGCAATTAAGAATAAGTCATTGCCTATCATTAAACTACTATGAGCAATGCTTGTATGCCACAGTGTCCATGCTGAGCAGAAAGGGTTAAATGTATAATATTAAGTTAAATGTCAACATTGCTTATTTCTAATCATTTGGCCTTCAGTTATTTGTAAAAAAAATACAAGGTGAATAATAAAAAAAGGCATATTGTGTTTTGCAATATTTGGATTATGCTGTTGGCAACTTATTAGTGGATGAATTACATTTCATAATTGACCTGAAATATATAAATATTACTTACAAATTAGGTAATTATTAGATTCCATATTAAAATATATATTTTAAAATTAATTTGAACTTTTGGTACTGACTCACCCAGCAGTCTGTGTATATGATTTTAGAGGCATTTAGATGAAAACTATATTTAAAAACTCATTCATTTATATATAATATAAAAATCGTAATGTTTGCAATCCCCACTGGGTAAAACCACATTTTTTGTTACAAATGTTGTGACACCTGTCAGGAATAAATTAAAAGAACTAGTTTGAAATGAAACATACATATTACATATAAGAATCAGTATTGTCAATTACAAAATAGTTTTTACAATGTATTATAATATATTCTAATTTGGTCCAACCAAACAGGAATATTTTACAATCAGATTTTAATGTCATATAAATTGTTCATATAATAAATATATTCAATATCATTTGTCTATTTGCATATAGAGTGCAGGTAAAGTGCAATTTTGAGATCTGAATTGGTTGGAATTCACATTTGGTCCTCAAAATATATAAAATAAACAATATGTTTTGATAAGCAGCGAACATGTAATTGCATTATACCAAAAAAGAAAGCTGTCAAATTTTTTGTTGTTGCATAATTTTAATTTTTCTGACTGTTATGAACCCTGATTAATATTAAGCAATCTAGTGAGCTAGTATTACTGTTGGGTATATTTTACCAATCTGTGCTTATTACTAATATGCACTACACAAATTACCAATTTACATGTTTTTGTGAATTCAATTGCTTTATGTTGAATTTAAAATAATAATTCTATTACAAATAATAACTAATATATATATATTTTTGTTATGCTTACTTTTATTGAATTCATTTAATTTATTAAATAATTTACACATAAATGTTGTGAATTCAAATGCTTTATATTGAATTAAAAAATAATAATTCTAATAAAAATTAAAAAAAAATTTTTTTTATTGTTTTAGTATTAAATATTTGATTATATTAAAGTGCTTGTATATAATTCAGATTTTTAAATTAAAATAAATTTCTAGAAATCAATTGGTAATTTGTGTAGTATATATTAGTAATAAGCAGAGAGTGGTAAAATTCACCCAACATTACATCCATATAAGCACCAAATAAAGTTTTTTTAAATTATTATTATTGTAATGGGATAACTTGGCCCAAGACCACTTGGCCCACCACCTGGGACTACTATATAACAATATTATTAATTATTATTAATATAAAAGATTATTAAATTAAATCTAAAATTAAAACACTATGTGAGATAAAATTTACCTGAATTTAAAAGAAAAATACTAATAGATTGGTTAATAGTGGCTAATTTTATCTAAGTAGGTGTTTTCAGTTTAGGTTAATTATGTATTAATCAATTTTGATCTGATTATTTATATCCCATTGACTGTTTTCATTCACTATCGTCTATCTGTGCATTGTTACATTAACTATATTATTTGATCTGATTAGCTGTCAACAATATAGTTATAGTTGTCCCTTGGCTTTAAAGGCTGAGTTGCCCCTTTGAGCCAAGTTGTCCTGGGCCGAGTTGTCTGTAAATCATTATTATTGATAATCTAATATAATAATATAACTATTGACCACATTTTTTAAATAACACTATACAATTTTTTTCTTGTGTACACAATTTTTTGAGAACATTTATGAATTTTATGAAATCAAGGACATTCACAAATTTTAAGTAGGTATAACATAGACACCCTGTGGAATGCAGTCAGGACTTTTTCTATGGCACTTACTGCCAAGATCTTGTGCACACGGAGCCCAATTTAATATATAAACAGATAATAATTGCTTAAAATCATGTGCATGCAATTGCTAGCCAATAGCATGATATAGATATGGAATTTTGAAATGTGACCATCAGCATTAAAAATTTCAGCTATATATTTACAAAGTTTGATAAAAAATCCATTAACTCAATTATCAACCAACATAAAATAGTTTTGAAAAAAATTTACAAAGGGGTGACCTCTTCTAAACAAAACTGATATCAGTTTCAGTTTGTTGATGGAAAAATTTGTTAAATTTGGTGAAAAAGAGCTTGAAAAAATAAAAAGGGAACACCATTTCTTTTTACATTATATAGATAGCAAATTATTAAATATTAGAAACAAAAATAGAAACATATTATTCATTGAAGTCTAATTTGAATTGAATAGAGTTTTAAGTGCAGTCTAGGAATCGGGATATACCCTTTAGGCTTTAATTTAACCTAAGTTGCTCTAGACATCCTAGAATGTCATAACTTCTCTTACCCAGTTTTTCCAGTCCCTCTTATTATCTGCCAGATATCATGATTTGGGGTTATAAATATCTATGGGGGTGAGTGCAAAATCTGAGCAACTAGGGAGAGCCAGGTGATTAAGAGGTTGCTCTCAGCCCAAGACAATTATAGGTCCCTACATTCAAGATAGGTGGTATAATAATAAAAAAAATAAAATACTTATTAAATAAATAATGTGGCTAAGAAACTGAGGACTGTAGACTAACTTTAGCTTGTAAGAGAAGCAATTGGTAGCCAGTTATTAAACATCATATATACAAATTAAAAGTTGAAAAATATATTGAATACGTTACAAACAAAATGAATTTTAGTAAAATATTTATGTTTGTATAAATAATTTGGATGTGAAATTAGACATATAGCGGATGCGTAATAAAATTGCTATATACAACCAAATGTAAATATTTATTTAGCTTTTTTCCTTTACAAATTCTTAACATTTAAATAAAAAAAGTTTAAATTTTTAATTATGACAAACTAGATATCTGTATTAATTCTTATAATAATTTTTGTTATATATAGTCAATTGATAATTAAATAATTTCATTTTAATATCGTTATTATTTAAGATTGTTTGCAAATTATTTATGTTACATTCTAAAAAGACGTATAATCAATATATATATAGCTTTAACTATCAAAATACAATTAAAACATATATAATTTGTGGTCTGACCGATAATTATACGTCACGATCATATAGCTAGAGGGGGCTGTTATGGATCCGTGACTAAAAATGATAAAGAATAATGTGTTAAAAGTAAGCGGTACATTCCTTAAATTAAAAATATTTATTGCATTATTAACTTGGTTTTTAAAAGAATTATCAAAGATAATATGATCATTGATGGTCAGAAATGTATATTAAATTATGATCGAAAATAAACACATTTATGGGGAGATAGATGGGGAAATAGATAGATAATAAACAATTTTTAATAATTCTAAAGAGATAAAATTATAATCATAACAATCTAATTTTTTGTTGTTGTTGGAATCATTTTTTAATAGTTTTAAATAGCTATATCGCTTTTAAATTCATGGCCGGCTGACCCCCTCCCCCCCCCCCCCAAGAAGTTTGGCTTTTGTCGGAAAAATTTCCTCATCCTAAAAAATCCCTCTTGTCGAAAAAAGAAATAGTTTCAACTCTTTATAATCTTTTTTATGTTATTAACTATTCGGTAATTTCCTTCCTACTAGTAAATTTTCTGTGAAAACCCCTCTATAGGGAAATGCGAAATACACAAAATCAAATTCTTTTCGGACGGAAAATTTCTAAAGTTTTATTCAACTGTTGTGACAACCTAATCTAAACATGACTGCAAACCAGCACCGTGTCAGCAGCAGAAGGCCAAGAAATTGCGAGACTGACAGTGATGACCATTGAGAACATGCGTAATGAAAAACATTTTGATCGTTTCTGGAAATAGATGATTAGCGAAGCCTCAAAGAATGATGTCGATCAACCTTTTCTACCCCGGCAGAGAAAGGTTCCAGTACGTTTTGAAGTTGGGGAAGGGGCACCATTATTCCCCACAACACCAAAAGATTCTTATTGGCGTACATATTTCTAGGCTATCTATTTAATGACGTCTTGTATTAATTGGATAGATTTTCACAAAATGACTACTCTGTTTACTGTAAGTGCGAAAAACTCCCAGTAATGGTTTCTAAGGGAGCCATGGAAATCGAACAATGCCTGAAAACCGTGATTTCTTTGTGGGTGACTTCGATGCTCCTCTTCTTATGGTTCAACTTAGGTTACTGCAAGTTCGTTTATTTAGCTCCACCCAGAGAATGCTAATGTCAGAGGTAATCAAACTAGCAGAACTGATTGTTACAATGTCAGCTACAAATGCAACGAGTGAGAGATCTTTTAGCTGTTTACGACGTCTTAAAACTTATCTCAGAAATTCAATGAAACAATGTCGTCTTAACCACTTGATGTTATTTTTCCATGATAAAGAAAGAACTAATGAAATACAATCTTCTAAAATTGCTCTAAATTTTTTTTACAAAATCAAAGCGGCGATTATCCAAATGTGGTTCATTTTTGTAAGCCATTTACATATGAATTGAATTGTCAGATAAATTTTGAACAAATACTTGTGTTATAAATTTTACAAAAATTATATTATTACTTCTATGTACCTACTATACAATATACATTGTATACCTTTTTATGTATATCTTATTATCAGATAAATTTGGTACAAATGCTTGTTTAAAATGTTCGACAAATCCTGTTATTACTTCTATATAGTAAGTATACATTATGACTCTTATTCCTTCCCTACCCCATTTTACAAAATTTTCCCATTGTCATGGCCTGCGGTCGCTACCTCTGGTGAAGCGGGTCTAAAAAGATCAGTTTAATAAACGCTTTCTATACATTTTTGAATAATTTTGTAAAATGGGGGAAAGGGGGTAGGTACTATTTTCAAGTACCTATGTAATTGTTTTTCCTTATTTTATTTAGATAGTAATTAATAGTTAGAATTGATATTATGATGTATTTAATACAACTAGAATTTATGCAAGATGCATGTAATTGATGTGATTATTAATTATGTAGGTAGGTACCAATATTTTATATATTCTAAAATTTGTCTGAAATTTTTAAAAAAATCTCCCACCCCAATCGAAATTTGGCGGCGCCGGCCGTGAAATTAAATCAAATGTAATCAGATTTTCAGCTACTATCTTCATCAATTCTCTCATTTGGCATCAAACAACGAGTCACTTCGGTTTATCATCCACAGTCTATAACGGACTGACAGAGAATGATGAACAAAAACAGAATCAAGTCAAAACAGAATTTCGGTTGCGTGAAGGACCTGCATGACTAATTCTGAATCCAAAAACAGAAAATTTGATATACAATCGAACATGTTTATTTTCTTTGTAGGTAATATACCTATGAACTCAATAAAATCCAAGTTAATATGGCACTGTTTAAATTTTTTTATTAAAATCGCAATCGTAAAAATTAATTCTGCTCTTTGTCTTTTGTAAACGTTAATTTTGATTATGTAAAGGGACTTTAGAAACTATTATTTTATTATTATCTACTTATATCAGGCCCCTCAGTGCATCTTGAAGGCTGGGAGGGCGGGGTGGGGCAGTAGTGATAATTAAGGGGAACCATTTCCAAACGAATAAGATACCGAATTTCAGCACAAACTCTATAATTGTGTTATGTTAACATAATGAAACAAGTGAACTTTTACAGAAAATGGATCTGTTACCAAGTTATTTGTAATCTGATTATGTGCAAAACAATTCACTCTGCGCAGATATGTATAAAATATACAAAGTTGAATATGCATTTTCTATTTTATTTTGTAAAAAGTTAAATTGTAGTATTTTGATTACGATGAATAAGGTAAATTCAAATATATGAATAAACAAAATTAATGTTAAAATCTGTCCAATAAAAATTGTCTTTATCTGTATACTAGAGGGACATTTTCAATAACAATTCTAAATATCTGCACATATGAATTGCCTCAATTCAAAATAATTAAACTACCTACAGTGGGTTAAGTTGGTTGACAAATTCATATTCACTTTCTATGAAATAAAATGTACAAGTAATCTACACACACATATATATATATATCAACGTAAAGCTGTGAATGTATACAGATCGAGTCATATACCAGAAATTCCTCAGATGCAATAAAAAAAGTATGATTCACTAACCAAAGTTTTCGTCTATATTCGTCGATACAGACATGCGCAAAACACACTCGGGGTCCACTAATTTCGTTCGCTCTTTATGTACATATAAAACTAACAAATGGTTCAACCGACCTTGTGTCATTGTGGACTGCAAGTATGTTTTGATACGGCGCATGGTTGAGAAAGTTCGTTCGCTAACCCCATTTGTGGCTAAACTCAAAGGAAGCAACTTAATTACGTTGACTACCTTAGAGATTGCTTCTCGCTGAGCTTCTGAAAACTTTTCCAGGGGTTCTACAATCTCTGCAATATACATTGACTTGGCATAAAAGAGTAGGGTCATCTCATGGTAGAGTGGTAACTGCGCTTCGAATAAGTTCGAGTTGATGTTAGGGTGATTCTTTCCAATCCAAGTCAAAGAATTGGCCTCTGTTTTCATTGAAAAAAACAACGTTTCCAGTATTTCCGTCCACCACCTATCTGCCTTTAAGAGACGCGGTAACTGTCTCGAATGCGTGGAAATAAATAGATCAGAAGTAATCTTTATTAGTTTAGTGGGTAAAAGTCGGAGTCGGAACTGCTCTTTTCAAGACGCTTTGGAATTTCGCGCTTTCTTGGGAGTTGAGACTGGGCGATATGAACGCTATTGTGGACATATTTTTCGAGCAGAGTCGAAAATAAATTGTAGGACTCATCAGTTCTCATTTTATCGAAGATTTTAAATATATGCGACAACTTAGACGCAATGCAAAATAAAAGATAAATTCTTTCATTGTTGAACGAACACCTGCGATGCGTGCCTTCCTATCAGATTCTAGGCCCATCAGAGACAGCTTCCACTCCTCCATCAGTGTCTCATATTTGTCAATGACACACTGACAAATATTGCCTTTGACAGTTCACCTTGTTGGACACATTGTTCGTTGTTCATTGAACCCCTCTAATAATAGACTTTTCTTGCATTTTTGAAGTTTCCCAATGATTGATTTCAGAATAACTGGGGGGTAGCCGACCCCTCCTCCTGCTACGAGGGCCCTGTATAAATACATAAATATTCATATACATTTTATAATTTCTAATAAATCACATAATAACGTCATCCTACTGTTTGGGCAAGGGTAACCAGGAAAAATTGCAAGTAAAGCGTTTTCTTCAGATACTGAAACTATATATATGTACTACGCAAAAAAAGTTTACCAACATGTGACAAGCGAAATTGTCAAGATGGACCGAATTCAAAATGGCAGCCCATTCCATCTATATAACATCTAAGCAAGAAAAACTTTGTTACAAATTATAATGGTGATTTTAATTCGAAATACACGACCAGCTGATAGATGACTCCATAAATTATTGACAGAATTCATGAAATTTTAAAATCTCAAACCATCGAAGACAGATTTTATTAGAACATATTTATCATAAACTATAACCAAATATTAAAAAATATTGATTACTAAGACATTATAAATATAATGTGCAAAAATAAATAAAATAAAATAAAAAACTACAATAATTTGAAATAATTAAAACATCATAATTTTATTTATCAATAAACATGTGAATCAATAGAAATGAAATATTTTGAAATTAAAAATGTCAACGTAATGTCATTGTAAGATTTAAAAACGTGATAATTTGTAAAGAGCTTTTTGAAGACGTTTCATGCAGGCAACATGTTCACCTCTTTCAGTGTGCATTTGCGTCTCTTCTTTCACCTTGTCAACAGCATTAGGAAGACTCACATATTCGTCTAGATAATTCTTAAACTCATCAGCAAACTGAACATGAAGTATCAACCGGATCAACATTGGAATGGAGTCAGCAATTCGACGATTAGCAACCTGCAAGTCAACATATTAAGTTAAAAGATTTCTATTGAAAGTTCTTTAATGATTAGAATTTAGTCATATTTTGTAACATATATAAATCTCCAAAAATTAAATGATTTACTACAATATATATATTTGTAGAGTTTTTTAGAAATATTTATTTATTTAAAATAGTATTTATTTAGTGATAAAATATTTTCATTGTTACATAATATAATTTTTAATGTGTCAAATAAATAATTTTACATTTGAATAAGTTTCCAAAAGTTTGGTAAATGTGGTCAACATTTAAGATATACGAATAAGAATACGAATAAGTATATATGCATATCGTAACCATTTGAAATAATATATATCACTATTAAATAGTTTTTATAATAATAAAGGTTTTACAATCCTGCAAAAAAGTGCTATTCGACTTTTCATATTGTTTCAATTTTATATATTTGTAAATCATAAAATGTCTTTTATCATTTAATCCCAAAGCACGGTTAGTATGTAAGGTGGATGTCCACCCCAAAAAAAGAACATTTCTTTGAACAAAGATATCACCCCCCTCTCTACTCCAAGGTAAAATTTTCCCGCACTTTTACTAGTTAAATTTCTGCGCATCTTTACGAGTTAAATTCTGACGAATGAGAATTGAGCATAATGGTATATCAGGAGGTGTGTGAGTTGTTGATTTCATTCTCTTTTCTTACGAGCTCTGCTATGGTCGTCTCCTTGACAGTCTCTCTATCACTTTTCTGATATAATTGTCCGAATTCTTCGAGCGCTATACCTTATCTTTTTGTTTCTTCATCCTAATTTTCATCTCATCTATTCGGAGTAAGGGCTGTATTTAATTATTTAGTCGTGAGTAAATATTGCGTATGGAGAATTTGATTTTACTATTGAAAACTTGTTTAATTATAGTTATCGAGGATAATAGTTCTATGTTGCATATGAAGAATTCAAATTTCAAAATAAAAATTTAAAAAATTTAAATATTTTTCTATTAAAAATGTCAAAATTTGAAAAATAAAATTAAAAATTTTAAATTTTCCAAATATATATCAATAACTATTTTTATTATTTTTTGAAAGTATATATTGCAAATAATTTTTATGCAAATAGTTGACTAATAAGACAAACAAATATCTATGACAAAAAGATAAGGTATAGCGCTTGAAGAATTCGGACAAGTATATCAAAAAAGTTAGATAGAGACTGCCAAAGAGACGACCATAGCAGAGCTTGTAAGAAAGGAGAATGAAATCAACAACTCAAACACCTCCTTATATAACTATACTCAATTCTCATTCGTCAGAATTTAACTCGTAAAGGTGCGCGCGAAAATTTAACTAATAAAGGTGCGGGACAATTTTACCTTGGAGTAGGGGGGGGGGGGGGGGGTGGGTTAGGATGTGGTAGGAATTTTTTGTTCAAACAAAGAATTCCTTGTTTGGGGCAGACATCCATCTTCATACAACTATTTGTTTAATTCAGTGTTTAAAGAATTATATTATCGAAATCTTTAGACATTGCCAGTTTGGTTGAACGAAAGATGGCCCTACGTGTCCTTGGCATCCTTTTGGGCCCTCTTTCCGTTAGTACAGACACAACCAGAGCTTGCTCCGCATCCTCTAAACCTGACCGCTAATGTTTGTCGGTACAAGGAGAAACCAGAGTTTCAACCTTACCCGCGGCATACTTGTCTGGTACGGTTCTGTACTTTTTAGAGCTTTTATAGGTTAATGCCTGTTTTATCTTGATCCATTAAAGTACACGTGTGTGGCTCAACCACAGAGAACTCCATAGCTCTATATTTTTTTCAATATGTTGTTCAATAGACGAAATTACAAAAAATGGTCATTCGCGGTTACGCAGAGCAGTAGATGAAATTCAGGATAGTTGTATTTTACAATATGGTTTAATTTTATATAACCCTTAGATAACCAAGGGTGATTTTTAAATTATCCAAACATTGAATTAGTCATTTTTACGGCTGAGTTTAATTAAGTAAGCTGGCTTTTTGTCTACACTCATGCATATTGATTGTCTGCCAATATGTGCATGTCGATATTTTCTGTGAACAATACTTTTGACCTTTCGGTGAAATTTAGTTCATATTTAGTTCATATTCATATATATTATTTCATATATTCATATATATTATTTCATATATTCATACATATTATTTCATATTTATAATATATATATATATGATACCATTGGATCATGCAGAGTCTCTTTCTTATACTCAAATAAACGTAAGCTTTTTCAATCTGATTATAAAGGATGATTTAAATCACCCTCAGTTATCTTAAGGGGGGGGGGGAATTACCTTGGTTATCGAATTAATATATATTTTTTAAATACAAATTCATTTACAGTTTAAATTGTCCATAATCAAAATAGAATTATATGTGATGTATTTTAAAAATCAGTCATTATTGTGATTATTTTATTTTATTAACTTTATACTTAATATTTATTTTTAAATGTTTTGGTTTGCATTGAATTCATATTGCAATTTGAAATATGCATCAATACTTTTAATTCATAAATGCTGCAATTTTATGTTACAATATTGTCCGAGTGAAAGGGTAAAGTTATTTAGGAGGAATCATATGAAATTGTGATGTTATTACAAATAGTTTACAAACCTTTTATTAAAAAAAAATTCTAATATGACAACTTTTTTAAAGATTTTTAATTTTAAGTTTATAAGTTACAATTTGCAGTTTGCAATTATGTTGAAAGACATAGCAAATTAAAACAAAAAACGTTTAAATGTAATATTTATCTACCTCTAAATAGAACTCGATCATTTTCCTCATCAAATCAGCGTTCTTTTGTTCTTCTGGTACCTCCGGAAAAAAAGGCGGCGAATGCCCAAGATTTTCAAGTCGATTTTCTTCTGCTATCTGCTTTTCCCTCTCTAGCTTCTCATGTCTTTCTGAATATTAAATTAATATAGCAGATTGCAGTTTTAATTATACGGAAAATAGATATTTATTTAATTTTTTTTTACAGTATTTAGTTACATTTTAAGCACTAAAATTTTTTGGTTTGCTTTAAATTTCTATTCATAATTTTGATATAAACCTATATCGTGTTTATATTATAATTAAATTTTCAGTATTTTCTTACCAACAATTTCATTATAGCTAAAGTCTTGAGAAAAGATGAGATTTTCCTGATGAAACTGAAGCATTATCATTTCCTTGGTTTTATTGGCTTGTTTTTCAACGACTGTGTGTAATATTTGCTGAAAAGAGAAAGGTAAATTAACTACTAACCCTCAGCTATACCGGAAATGGGGGTAAGATGAAAAGCATGAGTTATAAATCAATGCTCTTCCATGTTTCCAAGCTTTATTATAAGCTTGGAGAATGCTTATCAGTTGTAAATATTTAACAATAGTTTGATAAACATTAAAATCAAAGTTTAGTGGGGCCATAGAGACCCCATTCCCGTAAGTAATGTAGTAAATTATGAAAACATAAAAATCTAAATCTCTCTAAAATTAACAAGTGTATATATTAATAATAATCCATAGATATAAATCATACCCTCAGCTAGTTAGTATCAACAGCTATAATTAGAATTAAAATCATTACACATTACATTCGCACCATGCTAAATATCACAAAAAGTATTTGTACAAATATATGTAGTACCTATAGCTGTATTATTATGCTATATAACGTCTTTGGTGTATATCTACAAACCTACCTAAGACTGTATTATTATGCAGCGATCAATAAAAGTTATAATGTATAGTTGTTAACGCATTCATTCTTAGTTATTAGCTATAGCTGTTACGCAATAAAAAACATTTCCGGTAGACAAGTGTAAAATAAATAAGGTATGATATAATTACTATAAAATGCGTAATATACATTGTAATATCGTGGATGATACGAAAAACTGGAATTACATGCATAATTTACACAGCAAATAATAAATTAGAAAATAAGTTAGGCGATAACAATATATTTATACTTGAAATTGGTAAAAAATCTATTAGCCTCGTTCGAACCAGACAAGGAAAATATTATATTAACGTGAAAGACAAAAATATTTGAACTTAACCTCTATGTTTAGTTGTTTTAATCAAATATAAACTTATTTTAGTAACTGAACAAAATCATATATGAAGTAATAGGGAAACTATGAACCATAAATAATACTTTAGCCAAACTATAACAAATAAAATTGCCTTCTAATTATATATACGTATTTGCAAAATTCATTGATTTATATTTCCAGGTAATGCAAAAAACGATCCAAAATAATAGCATATAATATCATCTACGCTAATATGATTTCTGTATAATATTATAATTTCTCTCTAGCATTTATAATGTACAACAAATATAGAAACTCTATGGAATGATAATTTATTTAAAAATCTTTTTTCTTAAATTCAGAACATTTCTTTGCAGATAATTTTGTTGTGTTTTACATATTTTATTATGATATTCTTATCATTGTCGAACAAAATTGTTTACAAATATGTTTTTTTATGATATTACAAGAATGTGTACTTTGGATAGTTTTTTTGCATCACCCTGTATAATATTGATTCATTATACAAAACTTGAATTACTTATTTATGATACCGAAATATGTTTCCATTTGTTTATCTATAATATCATTATATAACTTCCATAGATTTAAATCAATATTTTTTAAAATCATAAAATAAAATAATATATCTCATTATTCTGACCAGAACATCACTTCGCACATCGTCCATGTGTTTTAAATGTCGTTCAACGTGTTCCCGAATTACTTTATGCAGTTGGTCCTTCTTCTTAGAAATACAGGTTTCAGCGTCCACTTTATAGTTGTTAATATGTTGACGAACGAGACTTTCAAAGAGATCATAGTTGAGAAAACGAGGCAGTTCACGACCACGGGCCTTCTTCAAACTTTCCTTAATTTTATTTTTGCATAATGGAGAATAGTTTAAACTGAGTTGATCTGTCGATAGAATGAAACAGACAGAAAAGTTTCCATTAAAAAAATTATAAATGTTTGTTGTCTTATTTTTGTCATAAAAGTTTATCCAAATATTTGAATAAACAAAAAATATTAATATTTTCGCTGACAAAACATTTTCGTCAAAAATTATTTCAACAATAAGAGAGCATTCGTTAGTATTTACTTTGATGTGAAATGTTTACAACATTGCTAAATATAAAAAGACAGAAAATGAGTTAATAGAAATCAATTGTGTAATTATAAATAAAAAAAATCGTGTAAAAAACAATAAATTGGCAACAAAAAATTCCAGAGTTCCTCAATTTATTATAAACATTGGTACACCACACCAAAGGAACAACAAAAAGTGTGGTACCTATACATCCAATTGTACAAAAATTACCAAATTTTAATAATATGGCCTATACTTTATTTAAGAAACAGTGGGTGGGTGCTGGCAGATCAGCTGTTATAGTGAGAAGTGGTGTAATAGCCATCATTGTGAAAGTAATTATGCACTAAAGTAGTAGGTGAGGAGTCACTCTGTGACACTTTTTTCTCGATTCTGATTAGTCGAATTTTTTTCTGAATTCTGATTGGCCGCGAGACCCCCCCCCTTCCTCTACACCCACGCTAGTTAAACTTTTGACAAATGAGAATCAAGTATCATGCTATATAAGGAAGTGTCTAAGTCGGGATTTTCATTCACATTTCTTAAGAGCTCTTAGACGGTCGTCTTATCGCCAGTCTCCTCAATATTATAATCGCTATTTTTCTGTGAATATTTTTGTCATCCCATCATCCATTCAGAGTAAGTGCGTAATTTAATTATTAATATTTTTAAAACAAAATTGCAAATTTAAAAATTAAAATTTTCAAAAATACAATTTTTATTTTTATTTTCAAAATTTAATTCATTTTCATCTATTTTTTGAAGGTATATATTTCAATATTTTAACTAGTTGACTATTGAGACACAGTATATCAATGCAAAGTTCTAATATAATCTTACCATGCGAACATATACTTTAACTAAGTTTAATTTATAATGTCGCCTTGCATGAGATGAGCCTGTGGATGTGGCTTATATACTCTATTAATGGCGGGCGCAAGAGCGTAAACCATTGAGACGAGACGAATGTCTGTAGAGTTTCATGATGTCAGCTATTGATCAGTATACTCATTGAGCCTTGTCAGATTACTCCTTTCATGTTAGTTGTATAAAATGGCTATGACGGATTGCATGACAAGAGTTGCTACTGTTTAAATTTTTAATAACAATACATATATGCAGTATATATTTTTAATATTATAAATTTTAGTTTATTTATTTACAAGTTATTTGAAAATTCACATTAATCATATTAATGAGGCCCAGGAGCCACGCCCAAATTGTCAAAAGTTTAAAATATTTGTAATATTTTAAAAATATTTTACCAAGTCATTTTAAAAAATATCCTATCACCCAGCAGCTTTTCCTAAATTTTCATTAGTTTCAAATGCATTTAATATTTTTTGGATAGTAATTTAAAAAAAACATATGTTATAGCCCAGGAGTCATCACCGAATTTCTAATAGTTTTAAATTCATACAATATTAACATAAAATTATAATTATGGCCCAGGAGCCATGCCCAAATTTTTTTTAGTATAAAATACTTGCTATATTTATTTACTATTTTTTTATTTTAGACTATGAGTTTTCCTAATCAAGAGCAGTCAGTTGAGCAGTCTGTATTAAATTCTCCGTCTAAACCGAATGAGAGTTCAGCTGTCTGCTCACAGGAAAAGGATCGATTTCTCAGTACGATGCCTCCATCCGAGAATGTTATTTTGCGGATTTCTCGGTGGAGGATTTTAATGGGTGGATCCAAGCTTCTCATATAGAGGAGCCTCTGGACCTCAGAATGTGCCCAATTTCTTCAACCGTTCGAATGTAGCGAGCGTCAACTCCACCAACAGTCACATCCAACTCTGCAGAGGAGCCTCTAGATCTCAGAGTACAACCTTCCTCTTCACTCTTCACAACCTCCTAGATACCGGACCATGAATGAGTGGATATAGTGGAATTACTTCGAGGCCCATTGGATTCTGGAACTGAGACATCACGAATACCTGCACCCTCAGTTCAGAATGTATCTCCAACTACACCAATCACTCAACCCGCTGCCTACTCTGACTTATCGCGAAGATCTCCACCGTCAGTAGAAGCAGCCTCCCGGATGCCAAACTATGAATCCATGGAATTAATGGAGGTACTTAGAGGCCCATCGGATTCTAGAACTGAAACATCGCGAATACCAGCACCCTCAGTTCAGAATGTGTCTGCAAAATTTATGCAACCTGCTGCCTTCTCTGACTTATCGCGAAGATCTCCACCGTCAGTAGAAGCAGCCTCTCCCAGCTTGGATCAGATTTTAGCAGATTGGATGGAGGAGACGGCCAGAGATCCGATGGATTCTGGAACTGCGACATCGCGACTACCTGCATCGTCAGTTCCAGTTCACTTCGACTTGGAGGAATTTCTCATGGTTCCTATCACAACAACGACTTCTCCACAATCACCAACCCCTGCCGTCTCACCAGAAGTACAAGCCTCTCTGAACTCGTCATCTACCTCAGCCTCTACATCCTCTTCATCTACCTCAACCTCTACATCCTCTTCATTTACCTCAACCTCTACATCCTCATCATCTACTTCCTCCAATGATGTCTATAAACGGGAGTTCAAATGTGGGCAATGCTCACAAATATTCCAAGATTATTCAGATCTTAATACTCACCGACGGACCTGTTCCCCAGAACCTTTACCAGTATTGGAGGAGTATCAGAACGAAGTAGTACATCGCTTTCAGAACCGCTCAGTTACGGAGGGTGCAGTGCGTTACATCAGATTCGAGCCTGTAGTTACCCCTATCCAACCTCTCGAGTTCCTATCATCCATCCGAGAGGACACCCAGCGTACTGTATTAACTCTACTCAATGGATGCAAATAATGCAAGGTTCAACCTGTTCTCGCCCTGAGGAGATTCTTCAGATTATCCAACACCGCAGATATTCTTCGCTCTAAGGAGTAAATCTTTTCACTTCCAGCCATGGTTGTGTCGAGGGACACGTTCTTCGACGATGTAATCGCCGGACTCTTGAGACGTGTCGAGGAATTTATTTAGAATAACTCCAACTGGATCATTCAGATTGTGGAATGGTTCGACATGAGGACACCCACTATCACAGAATACCTCATCGTCGTGGTCTTGGAGCTGTAGAACTCCCAAAGATGCTCAAGGCGAAGCATGCCGTTCTCAATATCGACCACGGGGACCAGGAAAACTGCTTCAAGTATGCAGTACTCTCCATCCTGCACTATGTCCTAGACGCATTCTTTCCTATGCTCAGTGGAATGAGGAGCTCAACTTTACCGGTTTGACTTTCCCCGGGAATCTTTATAAATCTATTAAAGTGTATCGTGGAGATTGAAGACCATCCTCTACGCATGCTGTGCGGCTTCGGATATCCCCGAGACCATGTTGACGATCCGGAACCTCGACTTGTTCACATCTTAACTCCATATTGGCCATTGACGTCAAGGAACTTAAGCGAGCCAAGGGAGTGCGACGGGTTACGCTCAACATGCAGATCACCCATGATAACTATAAGGAGTTCTTTCAGGAGCAGACCACATTTTCGCATCCACAACGGCGTATCGGATCGAAGGACCATCAAGTGGCTAACTTTACGTACTCGAAGAAAACTCTTTTTCTCTTCGAGGACAAGAGGGCATGGACGTCTTTAAATCAGAGCCTGCTCTATGATAATCACAATCTTAACGGGCCAAGTGAGAGGTTAACGAAGAAAATGTTGAACATTGTTCTTCGCATTTGTGAGACCTCGAGTTGGTTAGAATATGTATATGTTTTTTCCAAATAAAGTGGAGTTTTTTTGTCTATAGAATGTGAACATTTGTATAAATATATTTACAAATTTTATTTTCTTCATAAGAAATGTTGTTTTTATATTTTATCTAAGTTGTGCACAACAGAGTTTTATTTTTCTCCAAGTGAAGTAGAGTTTTTTTATAGAGTTTCAATTATATTTTTTCTCCAAGTGACTTGGAGTTTTTATATATTATTTTATCTCGCATGTGCGAGTCAGTGGTAGTGAGGACGTGAGTGGGTTTTATTTTTATATCTTCTAACTTTTTATGGGCGCCCAAACTATGTATTTATCCTTTTGTTTTCTATATATTACATGCATCTATCTCCTGTGATATTGTAAGATAATATACTCTGATTTTTATCTTTTTCCCACTCATTAAAAGTTGTTGTTTTTATTTCGATTAATAAGACTTAGAAAGTAGTAACAAAATATTTTTAAAAGCAAATTTTTATTTCATAAATGTGCATATATAGAGAGTTTCTATTAAATAGTATACTTGAAATTTTTAAGAATAAAGTATGTATATGATAACATATTAATAGTAATAACATAGACTCTATGATTCTTATTATAATAAAACTGAACCAATTTATTAGTTTATTAAATAATTAGCATGTTAATATAGATAATAAAGACAAATAAGCACAAATAAGCATAGTGATTAATTAACCATGATAAACTGTTTCCATAATTGTAAATGATTTGTTCATGAACAATAGTAGTTTTATTAAATTTTCAATTCAGAAAATCATAGAATATCTTCCATTGCTTCTTATGCAACAGGCTTATTTGCATATTTTCTTTTGAAGATGTTGGTAAATTCCATTTAAACCGATGTTAAGCCAATGTTAACCGGTGTATGCTGTTGAGTTAAATATTCCGAGTGTGTATTCATCTGAAACACTTTGATTCACATTGCTTGGAAGAATAATATAAAATTTGTAATAAAAAGTATTGCTCATTTCTAATATTAAAGTATTTTGCTTATTGCTTAATATTGTTTATACACCTCCCAAATAATAATGGAAAAGTCCTTAAATTGAGTTGATAAATCTAATTTTTTTAAATTTATTTAAAAATATTAATAATGTATGAATACAAAGATTTTTACATATCATCATAAAATATTCCAAAGGGAAAAATTGATTCTTAAAACTATGGTAGGAAATTTTTAATATGAGCAAGTACAAATGATTCAGCATTTTTAAATTAAAGTAATTGTTTCTGGATATCATTCATACCATGTTTAAGCATGATCCTGACGGTGATATAGATAATAGAGACAATAAGCACCTCATAATATGGTGGTCATCGGACCTTGAATAAATTGTTTATTAGAAATCCAACCTCGAGAACAGTGTTTATTCATCCAGAGTTGTAGACGGGGTGGTGTCGGTGGAGTCAAAGACTTCTCCACGATTATTGGCGAGAATGACGACAGCAGTCCAGTGTGTTCCAGGTAGGTTGGCAGTATCAGTATTCACAATGAGCCCAAGTGGGCTATTTTTAGGATTTGACGTCAGGAGTTGCTTCAAGGGATAGATTCCAAGGAAATAGTTTTTGTAAAACTGTGGATTTTTAGTAATGAGAAGACCGTATTCTTGACTAGTTAACATTATTAACCCTTGTAGTCGACGAGAACGCAGCGTTGGCGTGTAATTTCCACTTTATCATCAAATATCGCCATAATTATTCATTTATAGTGCTTGCGAGTACATCCTTAAATTTCACTTCCAACCAAAGATTTTCCTCTTGATAGGGTTGAACATGGTCTATTAGAGCCAGATCAGGTGTTAGATTGAATCCGTAGAGATTAGAACCACCTGCAACATACTCCTCGAGGGAAATACCAAAATTTTCATTACATTTAAAGAGCTCAAGACTTTGTATGATAGTCATATATTTCTCAATACTCAAGCCTTTGCTATACTTGGGTGTTGGAGGTCTAAAGGGTAGACTTGTTCCATCCTTATAGAGAGCCATATGGTTAAGAGTGAAATTTTGAAAGTTAAAAGGATTAGTTGCAACATCTCCAATAAAAGCTTTTATATCAACCATTCCAACAATGATCAACTTGGGCATATGTCCACGAAACAGTCCCTCCTTATTATGATTCATACTCCCATGTGGAATGATATAGGTGAGCATTTCTGTTTGTTGTACAGGATATATAACATTACGAGTCAGAAGTTTTCTCTCATGTTCTAAAATGATGCTTGGTACGATGTTTACTTTTCGTATATGTAGTACTGCATCGATAATTTTAATTCGTCCACCTGCAAATATCATGTTGAAATCAGACTTGGCTCGCACGAGTTTAATATGGAAATCCAATTGATTGAGTAGGTATTTATTCTGTGTAATCATATCGAGCCAAATGGGACCACATAGTTGAAAGGTTTTATTATTTAAAGTGCTCGCCAGTCGAGCAAGATGACCAGTATTTTCGGCTGTTTCCATTTTACCCGCAGTATCCTTAGCAAAACCATTTGCTAAGGAGAATTGGATTTGGAGTATTAAAGTATATTACTGAGAAGAGCACGGTGGCGATATAGCTGCACTCCTCCCTCCAGCTGGGTTTCACCTATAATCAGTTTAACATCAGAGAAAAGACTATTTAAAATATTGTTTATGGGAGCGCATGTCTGTCCAGTGGCTCCAAAAAAGTATCATTAAGACAGATATATTCATTGGAGGAACCCGAAATGGAAAATTCTATCGGGGCATTGTCTTGGGAAACGCTATTGAGGAAATGGATATCAACCACTGTGCTTGGTCCATAACCATTTGCATTGGTCGCTGATCAAAAAGCCCCAACTCGGATTTGGTGCAAAGACAATCACTATCTGTTAGAAGCATAATTAGAGTCCAATATTCTTGACTTTTCTCTTTCTCTTCTTTGTTTTCTTGCTGGGGCGGATACTTTGCACTTTCCGTTTCTTAGATGGAATTGGTGATTTCTTACCTTTTTTATAAGCCTTTTACAATACGACCGGAGCCCTTTTGTTTCAAATTTTTATGGTCTCAATCCCCCCACTCTTGAGCTGTGAAATGAAGAAGGCGTTCAATACTCTCACATGATGACTTTATTGCGGGGGTGATTGTTGACTGTCTCTCGAGCGTGCGACTAGTCGATGGAGAAATTGCATATAATTTCATGATGTTTCTTAGTACTATCAAAAATCATCAACTTTTGGATATCCCCAATAGAAGCAATCTATTCCCAATTATTATGATGATAATGACACTCTTCCTAATGCGTGAGAGAGCATTCGTTGAGTTGATATTCGGTGTATTTGGCTATGGACAATTGGACGCAATTGTTGAAAAAATATTCTTCTATCATTAACTATATAGTGTAATATTTGTTGAATATTGGCCATCTGACCTTCTCTCTGAATTAAAATTTTGTTCTTGAAATGAGATAAGTCTTTATAAAATCTTTCACAGAATTTTAAAACTTGAGCTGGATGACAAAACTTCATGTAATCCAAATCTTTCTACTTTATTATATGGTTAATAATTAAGCTGTAAATATATATTAGTCAAGTATTTCAGTGGTTAGAGCGTTGAATTAAGAATTCACAAGTCGTGGGTTCACATTACATCTCGACTAAATATTTTAGTAATTATATCTTATGCATTTTTCAAGTATCCGAAACGACTGTGTTGGACGATTTTGAACTATCGCTCCGCTAAACGCTACCGAAGTAGTGAGAATTTTGTATGTTGACTATATGTATCTTTATTAAAATATACTAATTTTTTTGGATAAACTATTTTTGTTTTTCATTCTAACTATCCCGACAAATAATTATGAAAAATGATAAAAGATAAAAATTATATAAGAACATCATTTATTGAAAGGATGGGAGAAAAGCATTTAATGGAACAATCTGAATAATAATAATTATAATAGTGTACAACATGTATTTTTATCAGTCAATTTCAAGATAAATCACCTCGTCTAGGGTTGTGATTGCGTTGTCTCGTCTAAAGATATTGGGAGAGGCAGAAGAGGGAGGCGAATCTTCGGCAAGGTCCTCTTCACCTTCTTCTTTTGGGAGCTGGAGGACATTCGTCCCCTGATGACGCCGGCGCTAGGGTTACAAATTCGCCGGGGCCTGTCGACCCATCTTTGCCCAAAACATGTCCGAATTGGCTCTAAATGTTGGACGGAGACTGGGGTTTGCCTTGAATCCATCTCTAATCGTTTTGGGGAGGTTGAAAACATTGGCCGGATTGTCCAGAAACGCTGAAAGTTTTTGCATAGCTTCAAATTCGATCCATTGTATATTAGCCTGCAAGTGGTCTCGAGACTCATCGCCAATAACTTCAAAGTTTTTTTAATATTCCAAAACCTGATTGTTCACAAGTCCCTTAAAATTTGCAAATACGGGACTTATGAACATGAGGAAGGATCCGACGGAGCATTTGATTATACGTAGTGAGCCCACCTTGACATCGGGCATAATCTGAAGCCATGTACTGGTTGAATTAAAGTATTATTAGCTGCCATTGCGTGATGAGATGATGACTTAAATTTGTAGACTGAGAGAGCGTAGCTGAACCGTAGACTGAGAGACTGTAGCTGGAAGGTAGACTGGAGACTGAGAGACTTTGCGACGTTGAGAGACGGAGAGACTGTAGCTGGACCGTAGACTGGAGACTGAGAGACTGTAGCTGGACGGTAGACTGGAGACTGAGAGGCTGGACGGTAGACTGGAGATTGAGAGACAGGACCGTAAATGGAGACTGATAAAATATTGAAGAGATTGCTGGCAAGAAGCCGACCGTCGGAGAGCTCGTAAGAAATGTGATTGAAAACAGCTATAACTTAAACAACTTAGACACCTACTTGTATAGCATGATACTCGATTCTCATTCGTCAGAATTTAACATGTAAAGGTGCGGAAAATTTAACTAGTGAGGGTGCGCAAAAAGTAACTAGCAAGGGTGCAGGGGGAAGGGGGGTCTCTCGACCAATCAGAATCGAGGAAAAAGTGTCAAAAAGTGACTCCTCTACTACCTCACTAAGTATACAGCTTTATTTATAGGTGCGTCTATTCAAAAGTCTACTCTGATGAAAATGGTCGGTTATCCCCTAATTTCAATCAATGTCACAAGAATACAGTTATTAAAACAAATTCTGTTAATTTAACACAACTCATTTTCATAACAATTTTATTATCTTTTTATTAAATATTTTAATGAATTTAGATTTTATGATTACAGTTAAAAATAATATCCAACTAAATTCGTGTTTTGTCGATAGAATTTTAATTGCATACCTTTTGTATACTTTGTAATATTAGTTTCAAATTCTTTGAAAGCTTCTCTCCAGTCAGAAAAAAGATTGTCTTCCATTGTAGATGCTAACAGAGTCGTTTGAGATAATGGAAGTCTACCGGTTTGCATCAAACTGTGAACATCGTTGTTCAAGGTTTGAATAATCTAAAATACACCAAAAATACATATTATAAAGTAAGTTATCCTGGAAATGTCTGTATATATTTCAATATATAATTATTCATTTCAAGAACACATACAATATATACTATCAGTCCACAAATGGGTTTTAATTGATTCACATGTATTAGTATAAAAAATCTATACCTAAGATATACTGAAATACGAACATATGTATCTAGAAATACAAATGTTATACAAATCCAATGTATCACAATTATAACCACATTTTTTTATTCCAATAAAGTTTTCAAAATCTTTTTAACCTTTCATAATTTTTTGAAATTCGATATTATTTAATTTAATTTAATGTTATATTAAATTATAATTATATTTAGTCTAGGTTATATATTTCAACATGGCCATGGAATATGCAACACTGGAGCAGTCAAACATTAAAAAATCTGACCTTCATTAAATAACAAAGTTTAGCCGCCAATTCGTCAGGAGGTCCATCTGGCATTTCTTGCAGCTTAGCATTTACCTCTCTGTATTTTCGAGTAACTTCATTCTTCAGAAGTGGAATTGTGTCCTATTAACAAATTAATGTCCACATTTATTAACTTGATTGTTGTTTTTTGTAAAAATAACACCATATTCATATTAAAAATATTAATGAATGAGATATAACAATTTTTCAAGAGCGTATACAAATATTTAGTAAAATACAATTTTAGATAATATTTTTGGAAAAGTGTTTTGGAACCACAATTCCTGGACTTGACACCATCAAAAGTAAAGGTCTATTTCTCGCATCAATACAAACAACACTAACACATTTGAGAGCTGTAGTTGTCCAGGTACTTAATTGCAGAGGTAAACAGTAAAAATGAGAAACGTGTGATTGTCTGATGAAAAATAAACCTTATATAGTGTAACAATATGGATTATACAATTCAATCAGTTATTGAAACTTAATTTAACTCTCTTTTTGTAAACTTGTTAATGCTGAGAGTTTGTAAAATGAATAATTCCTAAAAATGTTTGTATATAATTATTATACTTCAGTCTATAAAACAACTGAAACTATTGAGATTATTTTGAGTCGCTGTAAATAAAAGAAGAAAGTGATTCTATCTCTAATATCCTCAATCTCTCCTTTTTATCACCTTAATTAATTGGACAAGTAGACGAGTTAGTTTAGCTGCAAGATTCTCGGTTCCCAAAAGAGTTTTATTCATATCTCTGAAAAAATAAAATACAAATTTTTGTTAAGGAATCATATTTAAAATTATAATGGTTTAAATATGTATTAAATAAATCATGACATTTTAACTATTTACAATTTTATTCATTACTTTAAGTTTAAACAACAGAATTACTTAAAAACAGGATCCATCTTAAAGAAATCTCGCTCTTTCTCCAAGGCCTCTTCCAGGGTGACTTTGTCATCCAATTCGTCTTTGTTTCGACATCGCACCATTGAATATCCATTCTTTAATTTTACTTTGGTGTTTTTAAGTAAATCACAAACTTCTTGTTTTGTTGACTTTTCTACTACAAGATCCGGTTTACTGATCACACCTGAAAATCAAAATTATAAATTAAACATTTAATAATGGATAACTTCCGTTAAAATAAATTAAAAAACAAATCAAAATCAGATGTCTTAATGACTCAGGAAAAACACCCCAACTCACCAAGAGTTCTTTTGCCTTCCGGGTCAACTTCCGCGGCGATACTAATTGACTCATTTACCGCAATGTCCAAATTAGCAGAAATAACACAGAGAATAATTGAATTTTCCTTTTCAATATACGTCTGAATCAGGTCTCGTATTTGTTTTCCAATATTCTTGGATTGATCTTCGACGGCAGTACGAGCAATTCCCGGTAGATCAATAAGTGTTAGATCAGGACAATGGGGTGATTCAACCCGTAGAGTGATCAGGGAATCGCTAACATTTTTGCTGGTTCCAGCAATGAGATCTTGGGCTGAACATCATTAGATAAGAATAAGATAGGACAGATCAAAAAAAATGTAAAAAAAACTCTATCTTTAAAAAGTTATTCGCTAAAAATGAAATATATAGAATTTAATTCTTTTTAAAATGAAATGTAATGTTATCATTGTGAATCATTTACACCTTTTCTGAGAATTTTTGGACTTGATAGAAAATCTAATTTTACTTAGTTAACACACCTTTTCTTATTTCTTCTTCTACCGTATTAGGATCCCTTATAACTTCTTCCACATTCGGGCCATCCATTTTTCTATAAGATATTTTGGCACACCATTCGCAGTCCACTTTCTTCAGTTGCATTTCTAGGGGACATCTGGTGACGATCTCTAAAATCACATTTATAAAGTTATATGCATAACAAAACTTTAAACCGTCTACATAAACAATTGAACTTACGTCCACCCCTCGGTAACTGCACTCCAGATATGGCCTCTAAAATTGAGCTTTTTCCAGAACTTTGATCACCCAGAACGACAACAGAAGGAAGACTAACGTCCTTGTCCAATCCGTGTTTTCG